>CAUYRH010047098.1:0-28232 GCA_963574655.1 Perodicticus potto
TTGTGTACATTGGTGCAATCATAAGGCAGAATGTGCTTCATATACAATCAGAAACATTTTGATCGTACTGTGAGAGATAGCCCTCATAGCATTTTCTTAATCACTATATAAAGACATTGATACTCTACATTTAATAAGTTACAAAACTATGAAGAAAGATATTTGTTTTTTTCTTTGTCTCCAAAGAATCTTCTTTTAGGGCTGCATCAGCGGCCTCCCACAAGTGTTGGCAAGCTGGATTTCCGTTTTTGCTTGTCCAGGCACCTGTGGGCTTTCCTTTTGATTTGTTCTTTGAACCATTGGTGTAGAAGTGTATTGCATGACTGCCACATTTTTGTAAAATGTCCGCTTCCCTCCTGTTACTGATTTCTAGTTTCAAAACATTGTGGTTGGAAATTATACTTGATACAATTTGAATCTTCTTAAACTGTTTAACACGTGTGCGTGTGTGTGTGCGCAACTACACACGGTTACACCCGATCACAGTCCGTGTGTGCGTGAGAAGAACCCGTACCCTGCTTCTGTTGGGCGGAATGTTCTGTGGCTGAGCAGTCAATTTGATCTATACTGTTAATAAAGACTTCTGTTTCTTTATTGGTTTTCTGTCTGGGTGATCACTTGGGTGAAAGTGTAGTATTGAAATCTCCTACAATTATTTTATTTCTGTCTATTTCTCCTTTTAGTTCTGCTAATATTTCCTTCATATATTTAGGTGCTCTGCTGGCAGGTGCGTAGACATTTATAATTGTTGCATCCTCTTGATGAACTGAGCACTTTGCCATTACACAGTGGCCTTCCTGTTCTCTCGTGACAGGTTTTGACTAAAAGTCTACTCTCTCTAATATAAGTAAAAAATACACCTACTCTCTTTCGTTTACTATTTGTGCGTAACATTTTTTTGTCATCGTTTCACTTTCAGCTCCAACGTGTCTTAAAGCTAAAGAGAGTTTCTTATAGGAAACGTAGATTAGCTTCTTTTGTATTATATCTATTAAATCATGGGGTATTTTTAATTTTATGATCTATTTACATTTAAAGCCATTGTTGATAGGGAGGAGCTCATTATGCCATTTTGTTAATTTGTTTCTAATTTTTTGCAATTGCTTTCTTTCTTTCTCTTTTGCTGTCTATCATTGTGATTCTTTGTAGCTATATGCTTTGATTCCTCATTCTTTACCTTCTGTGGGTCTACTACGTGAGGCTTGAATAAAACATCTTGTAGTTGTAACAGTATATTTTAAGCTGTTAACAACTTAAATTCTATCACACAGAAAATATCTGTAGTTTTACTTCTGCCACGCTTGGCTTTTCCCTGTGGATGTCACAGATTGCATTTTTTATATAGTGTGTCCATTGATAAATTATTCTAGCTACAATTATTTTTAATACTTCTATGTTTCAACTTTTATACTAGAGTTAAATGTACTTATTTTACCCCCATAATGTATAGATTTACTGTTATCAATGAGTTTTATACTTTCATGTTGTTGCTTAGCATTCCTTCAACTCGAAGAAACTCCTTCAAGCATTTCATGTGGTGAACATTTTCAGTTTAAATTTTCGTGAAAATGTTTTTACCTCTGTTTCGTTCTAAAGTACATATTTTTTAGGTGTAACATTCTGAGTGGCCAATTGTTTTCCTTCAACATTTTTCATATATCATCACACTCCCTTATGGTGACATTTCTGCTGATACATTAACTGATAGCCTTATTAATATTCCCATGTATGTGACAAGCTTCTTTTATCTTGTTGCTTTTAAAACTCTCTCTTTGTTTTTGACTTTTGGCATTTGATTATGATGTTCCCCAGACCCTCTTCTTTAGATTGATTTTACTTAGTTCTTTGTGCTTCGTAAATCTGGTTGTCCATACACTTTTCAAGAGTTTAAAAATTTCAGCCATTATTTCTTTTATAAGCTTTTTAGCCTCCTTATCTCTATCTTTTCCTCCAGGAACCTACACAAAAAACAAGAATAGCTGAAGACCCCAGTTGGCAACTCGAGCTGGGCTTCTAGCTAGCAGTCACCAACCTCCAGCCCTGGGAGGTCAATGTTGGACCTTCCAGACATAGAGTACCAGGTGAATCAGACCAGACTCTGAACCCACAGAACCAAGAGAAATAAAAGCAGCAATTCTGATGTAATTTTTATAACACAAGAGATAACCAGATCAATGGATAGCTACCTATCTATAATGATAGAGAGATATGATACCCAATTCAATAGGATTTATAACAGCAATAGACATTAAGACCTCTAATGAAGATGCATGTCTTTATACATAATTGTTTGAAAAGGGCTAACTTTTCATTCTTTACTATTTTTTTTTTTTTAGACAGAGTCTCACTTTGTCACCATTGGTAGAGTGCCTTGGCGTCATAGCTCATAACGACCTTAAACTCTTAGGCTCAAGTGATCCCCTCTTGCCTCAGTTTTTCATTTTTTTAATAGATACAGGGTCTCACTCTTGCTCAGTCTGGTCTCGAACTCGTCCTCACAGAGTGCTAGGATTATAGGCATGGGCCACCACACCTGGCTTCATTCTTTACTTTTTTGATAAAAAGTCCAGTAGTGAAAGAGTACAACAATCACACTAAGTCAACAAAAACATTAATCAAGTTTTGCCCACTCTTGTTCAATCATTATCATGAACTAGATATTTCCTGTTTCTTAAAAATAAGTTTTTCATACATAATGAAAAAAATGTCCCAAAATGCCTCAAATATGTGAAAATGGAGTTGAATATTTGGTTATAATAATATACTATAGCCACATAACCATGCTCAGATTACTGCAGACAATGTTTTAATGTTAATTTCTCTGGTATTCCAAATTCTGCAAGCTTCTACATTTTTGCTCATTTGCTTTCTTTAAAAATGTTAAGATAATTTGTATTGTTTATTTCATTTTCTAAGGGATTTCAAAGTCAATTCATCAATTGTATAATTTAGCGAACATAAATTGTGGAATTTTATGCTCAATTCTAAATTGTGTTTTGTCTGATGTTAAAACCTCCCTGGAGCTTCCTTCTACCTTCAAATTGTAATAACATTTAAGACCAAATGACATTGCTCACATAAAAAATCAGCCAGTCACAGTTAAGAATGAAGATGAGAAACAACGGGTAAGATATTTTTAGGTCAAATACAATGATAAACTCTTTTTAAATATCCTAATAACCAAGCATTTATTCTGCACAAATTTAAAAAACAAACAAACAAACAAACAAAAAAACAGTTCACTCTTGGGAAAGCTAATGGTTCATGTTCCCTAGTACATTACAAGTGCTATTACCAGCATCACAATACCATGAACTTAAATGTCCCCCAATTTAACTTCTATTCGTGATATAAAGTAAAAATAAATGTTTTAATCAATTACAATAATAAGGGTGCACATATTGTGTTTCCACAGCTTGTTTTGTACATTTCAGGCCAGAGTTATATGTGTGCCCTTCACCAAGAAAGTGAGCATTATACCAGTTAGACGTGAGTTAACCCAACTCCCCCCCACCTTCTCGATTCCAGTTGAGTTTTACTTCCCTGTGTGCATGTAAGTGTGGATTGACCAGTTTCAATTTTATAGTGAGTACATACAGTGTTCCTTTTTTCATTCTTGTGATATTTCATTTAGAAGAATGGTCTCTGGGTCCATCAAGTTTGTTACAAAAGACACCAGCTCACCATTTTTTAATGGTTAAGTAGTATTCCGTGGTACCAGTGTACCATATTTTATTAATCCACTCAGGTATTGATGGGCATTTTTGTTGTTTCCACCACCGTTCAATTGTGAATTGTGCTGCTGTAAACACTCAGCTGCAAATTGAATTTTTGATTTCATGATTGAATTTCATGTTTTCTGCCTTAGTAGTGGAACTACTGGATCAAATGGTAGGTCTACTTTTAGTTTTTTGAGGTTTCTCAATACTACTTTCCAGAGAAGTTGTACTGGTTTGTGGTCCCACCAACAGTGTGTATGACCACAATGACCAAACACCTAACTCCAGCGAGAACACATTTCCTAAACTGAGTCATTAGCATACTTAAAGATAGAGGCTCTGCTTTTCTCCTACTAGAACTATTATTCAGAATGTTTCAGTCTATATAGAGAAAATAAAAAATATTAAAATTTAAATCCTCTAAATAAATAAAATTACTGCTTATGAATCATTTGAGTTTCTATTTTAAAAATTGAAAAGGATCAACTAACATAATTAAGATCCCTGGTTACAAAACAATATTATTAAAAATACACTTATAATATCTATAAAAATATGCAATACTTACAAATCAACTTAATTACAGATGAGAGAACCTACATAAACAAGATTGGAGTACTCTAGTGAATTACACAAAGAAGATTTGAATCAGAGCAAGGAAAGGCTACATTTCCCGATTTATAACACATTAATATTTTTTAATGTCAACTGTTCAAAAATTAATCTTCAATGCAATAAAAACCCAATAAAAAATTGAATAGAGTTTTATTTGGAACATGGAAAAATGGTTGTAAAGTTACTTCTGGGGGAAAGCTGAATAACTTAATGATATAGATGAGTATTATAAAAAATCATCACAGGTCAGCCTTTTTTGATTATTGCTCATCTGTCTAAGAAACAACAGACTCAGCGGAATTTTGAGAATGTTGTAAAAACTATCCATGGGACAGATAACCATCTTTTTTTTTTAACTGTTATTAAATAGAATGAGTTTAGATATTTTTTTGAAAGCCAATGTAACACAAACATCAAATACTGCCAAGGAAAAGCATAGATCACACTTATAAATTTGAAAATTGTAAACAAGATAGTAAATTGAATATTAATGCTATGGCTATTTGGCTATCATAATAGTTTCAATGGGTAAGGGTTCCTTGCTCTTATTAAGAGACAAAAAAATGGATATACTTCAGCATTTATTTCTGACAAGTAAGGAAACTAGACACAGAAATAATCTTTTGTTCACACGAAAAACCAAACGCATGACAATTAACAGGAACACACGAAGGCAAATGTAACTAGAAAACCTTGTTCAACTTTCGACAACACTGTTTCTGAATGTCTTAGCTAATACATTGCAAAAATAAAAGAAATAAACTCTATAGTTTAGAAAATAAACCTGAAAATGGTCCATTGTCATGCAGTGATTCACTAGGGATTCTCAGGGGCCTACCGCAATGAGACAGTCCATAACAGGCCCAGGCGAAGAGAGACCCCCGGCTCCTGCCCTGGGCCCGACGCGCCGGCCGGCCTCGGGTCTGTGTCCCCAGCTGCTGGGACATCTGCTCTCAGACACCCCTTCTCCCAACACCCTCTTCCCTCGTCCACTCCTGTTGCTGGTGTACTTTACGGAGGACTTGGACTGCTGCTCAATTGAAACGTCTGCAGGGTTTCAATGTAACACAGCAAGAGAAAACTTAAAAAAACAAAGAAAGCGCCCCGACCATTCACTGCAGCCAGTCTGTCCAGCTTCACCCAGCCAGGGGTGGCAGGGGCTGAGGTCTTGGAGAGGAAGAAGCTGCCCTCGTCCCCTGAGACTGGCAAGAAGGGAGGGTGACCAGCGGCAGGACTGACGTGGCAATGGGGGTGGTTTTCCCCAGAGTGGCTGAGTTTCCTTTTTTTGGAGACAGGATGGTTTAAAACAAAGAGAGACTTTTATTTAGGAAGAACAAAGGGCAAGTGTAGAGCACTTCCGCAGGGAATTGGAAGTGGTCCTCTAGTGAAGGAGAGAAGGTGCGAGACACAGGAAGGCCCACGGGCTAGAAATACTCGGTTTGAAACTGGCTGCTAGTCTTTGATTGGCCTCTCTGGCCTCCAGGCGGCGTTGCTCTTTTCTATTGGTCCTTGATCGTCTCTTCCTATTGGTCACTGGTTACCTAGGTTACCTCACACCCCCATTCCAGGCTTCCCTCCCGCCCCTTAGAAGGACGTTTCTTGATGTTCCTTCTCAGCCATTTCGGTCTGTTTTTACCTAAATCATCCCCAGAGAGCTTGAAGAAATTTAATTCTGTAACCTCCCATCAAAAATTCTCATAAAACTGAAATCTGGTGAAAGGTAGACTCAAAGATGAATTCTGTACTTCTGTGTAAACATTCCTAAAGGCACAAAAAGGAAATAGTCACTCCGAAGGCACCATAATTTTATTCACCAGGATTATTATAAGCAAATTATTGGTATACAAATTAAAGCTTCATAAAACACCGACAAAATGTCAACATTTCCTATCCCCTTCCAAAAGCTTTTAATTTAGTCTTGAAATAATAGAGTAAATGTGATAGATTTGTTCATATTTTTGTGTTTGCTTTAAATTCCACTGATCTCAGCACAGGTTTTCCTGATTCTTGAACTTGGGGTAAATGCAGTTTTGCTTCGTGAATGCAAATATAATTGTCAATTTCAACCAAAATTCATACAATATAGAAAGGCAGGGAAATATATTGGTTTCCAGATTTTTTCCCCAGAGGCAAAAATTAGAAATACTTGACCTAACAGACCATTATACAACTTATTGGTTTACATAAAGATTTTTGAGCTGTAAGTTATTCTCTGTAGCAAAGCAGGATTTTGCCCCATTTGCCCTGAGATAAAGGCCTCCTAGAGTCACCGCCAAGATTTCTGGCACGCGTGGCTCAGCAGCAGCTGATGCTGACTCGTGAGCCAAGCTCCGTCCCTTCCAGCACATGGCCCGAGAGAAAACTCTGGGTCTCTGTCCCAGGATGGAAGACAGCTGGGCGCTCTCTGCATGCGTCCTGCAGGCTGCTGGGTCTGGAGCCCCACAGTTTGCTCTGCCGTGGTCTGCGTTCTGCCCGGCGAGTTCACTGTATGGGATTGCACCAGTTTCCCGTTGCTGTGACTTCCTTTTCAAAAGGCAAAGTGAGGACGGTACCAGGAGCAAGGTGGCCGCCAGACACGGGTGAGTCAGACTGCGTGACTGCGGACAAAAATGGGAGAAAACGCGGGTCTCATCCAAAGGACTTGGTGAGGGTGGTGTTGATTTCCAGGAGCCAGAGGTTCAGGCTGAGTTCCCTGAGATAGAAGGATAACCTCAGATCCAGCTTGGCAAGGACGCTGTCTGCTGGCCAATGTGGCTGGAAAGGCCCCCGAAGCAGTCAGGACGACAGGTGGGTGAACCCCAGGACTGTAGCCGTGAAAATCGCGTCGGCGCGCGCCCCCTGCTGCCCAAGTCCGAGTCTGCAAGGGTCACACAGGCGGGAGAACCGCGGGGAGTTCGGGCGCCCTCCGCCTCTGCCCCACGCAGGAAAGGAGCCCACTCGCCTTGTGCTGCAGTAACTTTGCTGCCAATACCATTCATTGGCTGCCCGATTCCTCCTTGTTTCTTTCTGGATCAATACAAATCCCGCTTTGATTGCTGAGATACCAAAGTGTACAGCATGTGTTTTGCTTTATTTTTCCCTAAATTTCTGAGCTTTCTCCAACTAAGGCAAGATTGTACCGACATCACCTCGCCCCAAACCTCCTGGCGCTGTGTCGGCTTCCTAAATGAGCACTACTTGGCGCACCAGTTCACCGCGTTCCTTGTGGCCCACTCTGCATGGGCAGCCTCCCCTTTAACCACTGTCTAACACTTTTTAACAGTGTCCCTCTTAAGACAGGGCAGGTGCCTCGAACATAACCCCTAGAACAGTGATTTTCAGCTGGGCGCACTGATGTGCCATTCGGATGTTAGATGTGCCATGAAAATTTTTAGAGATCATTAATTACATTATTCACGAAGTAAGTTCAAAATACAGTAAATATACTCTTTTTTTTACTCTTTTTTAAAAATCGGCATAATTTAAGTGTGCCATGAAAGTTGAACTGTAGGTTCAAGTGAGATTTAAAAAGTTGAAAAACTCTGCCCTAGAATGTTCCTACCCCCAATATCTCATCCCAGAAGGCGTTTCCGCCCCCCCAAATTCACATTTTTATTCTAGCCTGTTGGACAAGACTTATCCAGCACTAACAGGATACTTGACGTCCTTTAATCTGGCCTTGAGCCTGTCAAGAAGTTAATATCACTGCTTCAATCAGCTGCTGCATTACCCAATCTTTCTGGTTTTCATTATGCACACTCTTAATAAAAGTATCTTTATGGTATTCCTTTGAATCAGGGATGAAGTTTTCAATACAAATGTTTAAGTAAGAGAGCCTTGAAGACATGCATCTATCTCAATGTTGATCAGTTAATCAATATTATTAGAAAATAGTTTTGTAACTAGCAATGAATTCCCCTGACTCCATTCTAATTATGTCTTTTACACTTTATGTATTTCCAAATAACGTCATGAAGACTGTGTCACATGTCTTGTGGAAGTCAGCAGAGCAGGCATAGTGTTCACTGTTCCTGCTCTGGTGATCCCATCTGAACAGAGATGGGGTTGCCGGGCAAGAGTCACCCAGGGAAGCCAGGCCTGTCTTGGTGACTTTGGCAATTTCTCTAATTGCCCCCAAATAACCAAGCTGGCAATTTGCTCTAGAAATTCACTGTGAATCAATGACAAAAATATCAGTCGATAAATCCCGGGATTACTTACGTTTGAGAATGGATACGCTTGTCCACTTTAATGTCTTTTGGCACTTCTGCACTTGAGGAGAAAATCCATTATCATATTAGTTCAGCCACTTCTGTGGATTAGTTTTAAATAGCTGGGAGATCTCTTGTGATCTCACTGGTGTAGGTTTCTGTCCCTTATTTAGGATGCTGATTTTATTCTTTTCCATGGATTATTTTTATTTTCCTTTCTAGAAAAGGTACCCAAGAAACAATATGATTTTTCGGACTTATGTTGACAGTAAGTCATCTTTATTTTTTAAAATAAAGTCTATTTGTTTAATGTTTTTCTTCCTGTATATTTAGATGAAAAATCAGCCAATTTTTCCACTTGATTTTGAGCTTTAGCCCTCTGACACTTTTCTGCAAGGTTTGAGACAGGCTTTTATAATGCTCTAGAGATCAATCACAATTTCACAGGGTACTAATGGTCTCTGTCCCTAAACTTCATAATTTTATTTTCCTCTGAAACATTCAAAATCTTCTATTTTATAGGTTAGATGTATGTCACCCATACATCTCACCCAATAGGTATTTTTTTTTGATGGGGGTAAAATGAAGCTCAAGACCAAAATGTTGATCTACGGTCATATTTTTCTTACCCATGAAAGAACTCTGGAGACTTGCTGAGGAAGCTCTGGGCTCCATCCACACTACAGCCAGATGTGTCTGTCTGCTTTGGTCTTACTACAGGACTTTTAGAGAAAAACATAATGTTCTATTTCCAAAAAGAAACGGTTCCAGAAAGAACTGTTCATTCTCTATATTTAGCCAGGGGGTCAACTTCAAAGAATTGTTTCTCAAGGCTTTTCATCTTTGCTTACAACACTATTTTAAGTTGGGCTAAAACCTCTGTCTGTACACACATGGGTACACGTGGATTCTCACGTATGTCTCTGTGTCCGTGTATCTGTGTGTTTCCCAGGGTGTCCCTGTGTATTGTGGCACGTCTATATATGTGTCTCTTTGTGTATGTGTGTGTACACAAGCATTCTTCTGTGTATTCGTGTGCCCCTGTGCGCAGCTCTGTGTGCACACGTGTATATATGTGCACCCCCGTGTACGTGTGTCTGCACATCTGGGTGTCTCTGTGGGTCTGCATGCAGGTGTATAAACATGCGCATGAGTGCCTTCCTGTGTGTATGCCACATATGTGTATGCAGGCGTCCCGGTGTATGTGTATGTCTTTGTGCTACGCATCCCTGTATCGTTCTCTGTGTGCACAGAGTATGCACAGGCACATCTGTGCATTCCCGTGGATGTGTGCGTCTGTACAGAGAGACATGTAGAGACACACGGACACACACATACAGATGTGCACACGGGGACTCACACACACACATATGTGTGTGTGTCTGTGTGTGAGATAACTAGCCTGACAAGTACAAGGTTTTCCCTGGATTTCATTCTGGCTCCTGCATCCCACGCTCGGCCCCCACATCACACTCCGTTTCTGCTTCTGTGTTCTCCTCTGTGGCCCTTCCCAACAAGTCCCCTTGCAGACTGTGTCTGGGGACCCCCGTGCCACCGCAGTGTGAGTGCTGACGAGGAGAGGGTCAGAGCAGTTTCGTTCATTGTGATATTCACAGGACACAGAGGCACCAGGCAGGTGGCAGGTGCACAGAGGACTCGGGGCTCACCAGCCTCTCAGTGCGGGAGCTGCAGGCTCCTGTCCACACCACAGGCCTGCACCCCACTCTTCCCACATAGAGGCCTGCTCTTGCCGCCCAGCGTCCCCACCTGCGGGCCCCGACCCCCTGGCCACCAGCGCGGGTACGAAAACTAGCTCCACCTAGAACAATTGGAAGCCCACAGTTTTCTCTCCCCAGCACACTGGTTTTCAGGTTCTCAGTCTGAAGTTAAGGTGTGCAGCAAACTATTACCTTAAATCCCTCTGGCATAAAGAAACAGTTTACTAACCGGAACTTGACAGACTTCTAAGGCTGAGTCCTTCATGAATGCACTGGACTGTTCTCCTCTTCAGAATTGCCACTGCATTGTATGGGCGCTGGGAGGCTGGTTTAATTAAAGTTATCTGAATGGAATACAGTATGCCAGATGTTCGTAATAAATATAATGCAGCTTATGTAATGTTATGCCATCACGGAATATACTGCAATGGTTGTGATTATCCATTATTACCCATAATAAATCTAAATTTATTTCACTGTTTTTAGGCATTAAGCATTTCTCAACCACTATAAATTAGCTTAGTATTTGAACTTTGCCTTTTGCTGAAGTTTTTCCAATAGAGATAATTAAAGAGCTCTTTTGGCAAAATTAGTTCACATTATTTCCATTAGAATTAAACGTACACATGGGATACATGGTCCATGATATCGACGCTGTGATCGCCATTTTATAATGCAAATGCCAATTATGCATTTTTTCTCTTTCACTTTTTCTTATAGTGTACAAAGGTAAACACTCTAATTTCAATTCATAAACTCTTCATGTCCATAGCCAAATTCTATTTTAACATTTTTGAATATAGGAGACTGGTGTGTGGGCTATAGGAGGTGGTGTGTAGAGACCCTGGGCTTGATTGACACCTAGCATCGGGCGGACGCTCCTGAGCTCTGCTCTGTGTCCGTACAGCTCCACCTCCTGTGAGCTTAGGGCAGGGGCTGTCCAAGGGGGCAGGAACTTTCCTTAAGGGAAGGATTGGGAGCAGCCAACTTATTGGCAGACTAGGTGCAGATGGCAGGTGATTTTTCCTAAAGATGTATTTTCATAGGAAGAACACATGGGTTTGGGTTATTTTTGTAGGGATGTGGGATTATAGGTAAAAGTAGAAGCTCTCCGAGCCAGGGCAACTTCCCACTCTCCTATCCCTGCACACGCAGTGATCCACTGGCCCCGTGCACCTGCTTCCCCCACTCTGGCACAGATGCCCACTCTGGGGCAGCCTGTGGCTGAATCTGTTCTCTGCTTCTTGACAATTAGCTTACTCATTAAGATGTTCAAAGGTTGGGTTTGAGATGTCAATTATTCAAGTGTAAATAGGAAGATGTTTAAATGTAGGAGTTTGGAGTTCAGGAAGATACATTTTGTAATTATCAACATATTGATGATTTTTCAGCCATTGGCCAGGATGAGATCACCACAGTAGAGAGCGTGGGGAGCAGGAAAAGGATGGGGCTGAGGGCCTCTCAGAGTGCTAAGATGCTGCCGTCCGAGAGGGTGACAAAAGGGACGGAGAGAGAAGAGCAGAGAGATGGGGAGGAAAGAAGACGAAGATTCTCATTCATGTCTATCAGTTAGCGGGGTCCATCCAGAAGTTCATTTTCCAGTGTGTGTGCAAGCTGTGCAGGTGTGCACCTGACCCAGGTCACAATGAGCCAGAACCTATGACCAGAGAGCAGAGCTTGCAGAATCTGCGTCTCTTCTTCTTGAAGAAAGTGCTTTGCCCTGTGCAATACTTCGCAATACCTTTTTCACCTCCAACATCTGAATAAGTTAACTGGAAAAATTCTTCATTAACCACCAGAAATGATCAATCCTAAGTGACATAACCCAAGTTACCTTTGAATTCAGTGGTATTTTTTGATAATTTTCCGAATAAACAAATCCCCAAATAGAAGCTAAAAACTCATGCAACTAGGTAGCAGATGACAGCCCCAGCCCGAGCTAGAAGCTTCACACTCAGGCATGTTGGACCACAACTGTCCTGCTCTCCCAAATCACACTGGAGAAACGGAACAAAACTGGAGAGACACGCAAAGGAAAGATGAGTGAGCTAATTCTGATAAAAATCGCTGGCTGTAATTAGTGGTCACACCTATGGTGCATCTTACAGGGGTACACCTGAAATTTACCAGGTGTAGAATATAAATGTCTTAACACAATAGCTAAGAAAATGCTGTGAAGGCTATGTTAACCAGTTTGATGAAAACATTTCATCAAAAATGTGCTGTAAAACCAGCACATTTTACCCCATGATTGCATTAATGTACACAGCTATGATTTAATAAGAAAAAAAAATCACTGGCTATGTGAAGAGATGTCTGTGATGGGAAGAATGAATAGCAGGGAAACCCATTTGAATCTAATTCTGACTCTTGTTCTAAAATGCTATCACTTCTCGAGTTATAGGAAAGCTATCAACTCACTCAGGAACGGGGTCATCCATTCTGTTTATCCAAAATCAAAGTGGAAGTCGCCAAATTGTTTTGAAGTCTAGGTTAATGCAAAATGGGCATTTCTGTTCAAGAAATCAATTCTGTCAGCTAGTTCTTTCCCCGCTTAAAATTGAGGTGAGTGCCAAAAGAAAATTACAGTAATAAAGTGATTATTTGCAACTTAATATAGTAGAAGTATTATCTAAAATGTGTGGGTAGGGCCTTTAAAAGTTCACAGATATTTTCAATGATTTTTACCTCTAAAGTTAGAATCATTAACATAGCTATGTGTTCGTAGCCATTACTAGCGATTAATAGTTCTCTATGTTAATGTCACTCACATACAAAGGTCTGACAATTACATTTGCGAACTCATTCACGAAAAATTGCTACATCCCTCATTTCTGAATATCAGTACGGTCACCTGACAGTCCTCCCCTTTGGAGGGTAGGCACACATGTCAGCACGTAGTCCGTCCTTCAAAGCAGTGTTGGGACTCTTTCTGGAATGGCCACCAGAACTGTCTTCATATAAGCATTGATGTCCTGAATGTCATCTAAATGTCTTTCTTTCAATATTTCCTTTATCTTCTGGTAAAGAAAAAAGATATTGGGGCCATATCAGGTGAGCAGGGAGGGCAGTACAATGCAGATATTTGTTTACTGGCTAAAACCTCCATGGATAGTGCTATGTGAGCTGGTGCATTGTCATGAAGCAAGAGCCATGAGTTATTGGACAAGATTTTAGTTAAGAGTTTCCTAAGTGTTGCTCAAACTATGTTTACTCGGTCTTCGATGCTTCTTACAGTCAGCTAATGATGTTGACACAACTTGATGAATTTTCACCCTGTGCTCTTCAGTCCTGCTCATTACTGGTGGCAGACCTTTCTTCATCAGTGACACTTTCTCCTCTGAAGAACGTTTAATCATTTTGTACCCATTATCTCCATAAACTTGGACTAACATGTCCCTGATTTCACTTCCACTCTTGACGAGTTTAATAAGAAATTTATTGTTTGTTTGTTGATCTAATTGAAGCTCCAACATTTTTGCAACATGCACAAAAACATGCCACTAACAATAATGAATACCACTCAGCAAAGCAATGCCCCACAAGACACAAACACAGCCGTGCAACACTGCTAGTCAATGTTGTGAAATGTTACCTTGTTTGTATGGTGCTGTCAACAGAAGTGCATGGTGACAAGGTCCTGAATCAAATTGTCAGACCTTGTCTGTACGTACACCCACATACACACAGATGCTTTACATAGAAAACATACATGGTAATGTCACTCACATGCATATATGTGTATATATACATACTGAGCAGATGACAAAAAAATTTTAATAAAATAATCAGTGGTGGTTATGCATCTATATTTATATATTTGTGTCTATCAGTTCCTTTCTCTTTGTAAAGAGAAAGGAAAAATTAAAAACAATAACATTATTCAAATTGTCAGATTTTATAATAATTTAATTTAACCTGAGAGTCAGAATTATTGGCAAGGGCATTTAATTTTCTAAGCAATTTACCCTCTGTAATCTCTATGGAAATTAAACAATTAAATGTGCTTGCTTTTAAGTATTTAATGTGTCCAAGCAATAGCTGGAGTTGGCCAAACGTAGGCAGAGTCCGGTGCCTTCGTGTCCTGAGCCAGCCTCCCAACTGCTTGGGGGACTGAGGTCAGAGTATCACCAAGGCCAGAGGCTTGGGGTTGCTGTGAGGATGATGCCTGGGCTCTCTAGCCTGGGTGACCGAGTGAGATCCTGTCTCAAATAAATAAATAAATAAACATCCTTCTATAATTACAAAAAATTGGTTCACAGTATATACATAACACACACATATTCATGTATTCGTATATGTATATTTTATATTTTAACTATGCAAAATAATAATAATTTTAAATATATACGTGCATGTACATGAGGTCAGACAATTAAGTTCACAATCTTTTTACATATGTCCTTGCTGAATATTACCAGGGTCACCTGGAAGCTCTCCCCCTGGGAGGCCGTGCACTGAAACCAGGGCCCAGTACACCCTTTAAAGTACTTTTGGAACTCTTTTTCTGGAATGGTCATCAGAACTGTTTTTCTACAAGGGTGTGACAATTAGGTTTGCTAATTCATCGTGGAAGAAGTGCTTTGAAGGGCGGACTAGGTGCAGGGGACTGTGCCCAGCTTCCAAGGGGAGCACTTCAAAGGTGACGGTAGCAGGATTCAACAGTGAGGGGAGTGGCACTTACTCTGGGATGAGTTCACAAACTTAATCTTCCTACTCATGTATGTCCTGTTGTTTCACTCTGGAATGAGTTCACGCACTTAATCTTCCCACCTCATGTATGTCCTGTTGTTGCTGTTTGTCTGGCAAGCCCTAATACAGCAATCACTGTAATTGATGGTACATTTCACAGTTTTGGTGGTGGCCAGGGCTCTGGAAACAGCAGAAGTGGAGAACGGAGGGCGATGGGGAGGAAGGGGCTGGTTGGGGGCGGGGGATGTTGCCTGTGGAAATGGAAATGGAGGAGTCATCCAGAGAAGGTGGCAGCTGGCATTGATGGAGAGGGGAGGAAATGACCTGGGGGTGTAAGGAGGGAGCCTGCTGGGTCCAGCAGCTGTCAGTGCAGAGGGCCTGAGGCAGGCGCCTGGGCAGGGGAGCCCAGGGGGTGTTCGTTGTGGGTGTCTGAGCAGAGGAGCAGCCTCACAGAGAGGGTCGGGAGAAACATCCAGACACAGCCTCAGGTGCATCAGGGATGGCCCCTCCCCAGCCCACCTGCAGTCCCACTGGGCTGGACTCCACTGGCCATGCCAAGGCCTCTGCCTTCAGTCTCCCCTTCAGCTGGCCTCCCTTTGGCATCCTGTCCTCCTGCCGTGCCCTGCCAGGCCCCTAGCGCACCTGCCTCCCCTGTGAAGGCTGAGGCTAGGTCAAGAGCAAAGAAGAACCCTCCCTCCTGCGCCCTGCCCAGGGGAAGCCCCCCTGCTGAGCCTGCCCACCCTGTGCACACACCTGCCTTCTGTATAGTCTTTCCATGGGATGCTCCTCCAGCCATTCTCATCTGCCTGTGACCTTCGGGTCTTGCTGTGGTCTTGATCCTGTAGGTGACAGGTCACCCAGGGCCTTGCAGTTCACTTCTGTCATCCTTTCCATGGAGGGAGGGGCACGAGGCCTGCTCACCCCCTCCTATCTCAGAGGGTCATGCTGAGAAGCACCTGAGGTCTGGACCAGTAGGTGGTGGCAGGACCCAAGAGACCTGTGGGGTGTGGCCAGTGAGGACAGTGGCTGAGGCAGAGGGGGCAGGAGGCTGCAGCTCACCTCGGATGCACTTCAAGGTGGAGCCTGTTCTTAGGATTGTGTGTGAGACAAAGATGCTGCTGAGAAGGTAACATCACCTCCACCTACTGGGAATGATTCTGGATGAATCCAGTTTTAGGGGCATGAAGAAAGGTGTAGCCTTGAACCCTGTGAGTTTGTGACACCTGCTCTGCACCTCTCTGCTCCCCGCTGCTTCCCAGGCACCGGCCGGGAGCAGGTGCACCCACTGGGCCCATCCTCCCCACTGTCAATTGGCCTTCCCCTAATCTACCATTCCAGAGGTGCTCAGGGGCACCTTCTCAGTGAGTGTCTCCTTAGCAGCCTGTTTAAGGATGCACTTTCTTTTCACAACTCTTCAGCTGCCATTCCTACTGAATTTCCCTTAAAACCCTTAGCATTTAATCACTGTATGAGAAGGCTATGTTAAACAGTTTCATGAAAATATTTCAGATTGTATATGATGTCAGCACAATGTGCGCCATGATTGCACTAATGTACACAGCTATGATTTAATAAAAATTAAAAAAAAAAAATCTTAGCACTGTGTGTGACATAGATTTTGCTGACGTCTCCTCCACAGGGTTCCAGGAAAGCAGAGTTTGGGTCACTTTTCTTCAGCCAGAGCCCCAGTAGGTGAATAGTTCAGTGAATAGTTTTCCAAGAAATGAGCAGAAGCCTGTCGTTCTCTCACCATTTGCAGTGTTTTGCAAACAGGGCCCTGCTCATTCCCTCAATTAAATAACCACGGGAGTCCTATCCAAGTGTCCTTATCCCCCCAGGCTGGCCACTGAGGTCTGCGTAGTCAACAGAGGCCTCTGCACTTACCGATTTTGCATTCACTCCAAACACGTTCAAGAAAAAGAACCCAGTGGAACTGTCTTTAATTTCTCTGCATCTCTTTGATTCTCTCAAGCTTCATGTGCCTGCTAATATTGAAGCCATGTGCCTCCAGGAGAGAACTGAAACCTTCTCCAGATGCTCTTGTCAATTTTGGCGGCCATCGCATTTTTATCCAATTTGAACATATTTTTCTTGATGAACACAAGAAGCCTTAAGTAGTGATTCTGAAAATTTACTTAACAGCTGCACAATCTTGAGATAAGATCACAAGCAGAATATGCTTATTTCAAACAGAAAGATTATACTTTTCCTCCCCGCTCACCCTTTGCATCATTTTTGTTGAGTTTCAAAGCTTTGGACTTTAAATTCTTAGCTTCTCTCATCACTGATGAGATGAGAGCACAGTCAGAAATGTACCAAGTGCATCGTCCAACCTGAGAAGTTAGAGGAGCAAAAGCTTTTACTGACAGTTTGCACGGGGCTCTGTGTCAGGGGACGGAAGGCGCGCAGCTTCTGGGCACCGGCTGAAACCAGGCAGCGCCGTCCTCCACAGAGAGCCAGGAGCTTGACTGGGAACCATCCCCGAGGTTCCGGAGCAGTGCCTGCGCAGAGGGAGAATGCCGGGGAACGATCATCCCAGGGAGGCTCCCAGGAAATTAATAAAAGTTTGTAGATGTTAAAATAGAATTTTCACCTAAATTGTTTCAATTGGTATCTGCCTGCTTTGCAATCAAAAGATGAGAATCTGCGTTCAACACTGACACATTCGTTTACCGGCGACATTCAGGACCTCTGTCCTCCTGTCGGGCACCCAAACTGGTCACAGGAGACAGACAGCAGGTGACAGAGGGCCACGTCTGGGGCTCAGACACCCAGTCGGCTGCACGAAGAAAGCGGGAGAACTCCTAGGAAGTAATTTTCAGAAATCACACTTTCAGTAGAAACCTGGCACCTCCCTTCCGTTCTTTGAGAAATGTGCCCTAGAAGGGTGACCTAAGAAATCTTTCCTCAACCCACACAGGAGGCAGCTGCATTTCTCTATAAATTTAATGAGGTAAGTTCAGGTAAAGGTGATGCGTTTAGCAACTGAATGGAAATCTCAGGACCACATTTTTCAATACAAATTAACCTTGTCCTGTTTTGTGAACACCGAGTTCTGATTGGTGAGAGAATTCTCAGTGAGCAAAACTCAAGTACTATGAGAATGAGGAAAAACAAAACAGGAAAACAATCGTTGAATTTTGATGAATAGAAAGGAGGTGAAACAATGTAACGCACCAGATATTTCACATACAGAAACTATTTAAAAACAAGTATGGAGTGAAACTATGGTGTCGTAGAAATAAAAGATATATGTAAATAGAACATTTCCAAGAATAGGTCACTGCCCCAATAGGCAGTGGATTACAAAGAACCGTACAGTTAAAAAAAAGTTCATATGCAAAATTATTGTAGCACTACTGAGTCACATCTGTGCTTTAAATTTTGCAGTTAATTTTATGAGAATTAAAACAGGAGAAACCGGGTGGAGAGAGAGCTAGGGACAGGCGTGAAGTCTGGCACTCCCCATTGCTACGTTGTCACCCCGTGTGGCGGTGACGCCACCCGTCTGAGGGGTGAGGCAGGTGAGGGTGCCCCCGGCTCTGAGCTGTGTCCAGCCCTGTGATTGAGGCTGAGAGAGGCGGGATTATCAGCCACTTGCTGAACATGTCACAGCCCTGTTCTCCATCACCCGTCCTCTGTGTAGGACGCCCCAGTGTTACGGATAAACATTGAGGATAACCTCTGCATCATAGAGAATGAATAACAGTTTCATCGTGCTGACACTGAAACCACGCATCGACTAAAGAAAACAAAACAATTAATGTACTTCTTTTTGCAATATGCACTTTAAACAAATTTGCAAGCAAAACTAGACTAGGAGTGACGGCTGGGAGTGGTGGCTCTGACTTGCGCTTCACAGGGCAACATTTCATCACATTTCGGTGATTTCTCAGAATTTCACAGCAGGTAAGTGGGGCCAAGCTGCGCTTTTGGAGGCCCTTGTATTTATACTGATGTCGCCCTGAAGCCCACCTTCCTGTGGTTTCTTCATCAGCCTCTTTTAACTCACCAGCCAGCCTTTGCCTCTTGGAGCTGTTTTAAAACATCTGGCTCAACCACAGAATGGTGTTTGCTTTTTTTAATGTCACATGCTTTTGACTCAGTGGAGTCCTCAGCTGTTTTTTTTCTTTGAAAATGGGCCAATGTTCCTCATTTTTTCTATTGCAAGCTGAATGGTTTAGCCAAAGTTATGCTAACGTCCTATCTCCTGTGCTTGTGAATGTGACCGTATGCGGAAAAGGGGCCATTGCAAATGTGATCAAGTTAAGATGAGGTCAAGTCCTAATGCCAGTGGCTGGTGTCCTCATGAGAAGGGATATATGAGGACGCAGAGGCACAGTGACACCCTGGGATAATGCTTCGTGTTGACAAAACAGAGAGGTGGTGGCACAGCTCTGACACAAACCTTGGGATGGCAAGGACTGTGTGCAGCCAGGACAAGGTGGGAGCCAGGAGGAGGTGGGTCAGCCCTCAGAGCCTGCAGAAGAAGCAGCCTGTGGACACCAGGGCTTTGGACGGCAGCACTGTGAGAGGACCCATGCCACTATTTCAGGGACTCTGATTGTTGCACTTGCCAGGGCAGCCACAGGGCGCTGGCCTCCTCCACAGGGAGCTGCTGGCTCTTACTGACCTTTCCAGAGCTGCACTGAGCACCAGAAAATGACAGCACCACTCACTGGAGGCCCAAAGAGAGAGGATTCTCTCAGGCTGGAGGGTTCGGACCCAAAAGGAACGATAAAATTCCAGGAAGCAAAGGGCCACTTTTTTTTTTTTTCTTTTTTTGGCTAGGAAGAACAAAGGAGAAATGCTGTATTACACAGATGTGCATGGGCAGGAAAGCGTCACGGCTGCTGTGAAATAGTGATGAAAGAAAATCTTGCAAAAGAAAAGGAATATTTGCCTTTTAAGTTGAAAAACAAGTCTAAGACATTATCTGTCCGATACCACTTTTATGAAATGTTGATTTTCACAATCAGACAACCAAAAAAGGAAAAAGAAAAAATTGAGATTTTCCTTGAACTAAAATCACAGATACTTTCCAATTTCTGTATGCTTCTCTGACTATTACACAGTAGGAGAAACTTTCTAGAAGTTATAGATCATGGATTAATTTCATGGCTCTGTTGCAATGAAAGTACAATTAACCTGCAGCCTGTGATTACGACACCAGAGCTGAGGAACATGTGGAGTGTTGTTAGGGAATACAGCAGAGTAGAGTAATTCTGTGCCTGCTAGTAAAGTATTACCACATGCTCAGCACAGAGCTGAGTTTACAAATGGACTTTAATTGGGATGACACTCAGGGCAGCCTTTCTGGCCTGAGATTGTAGTCAGAAATCTCATTTCTAATTCTGATTCTCCCCTGATTAATGTGCAAAGTGTGGAATTCACAGTGTCCCCTTTCCTCAGATCCCACCTCTGCTAGAAAGGTAGGAAGGCTGCCCGCATGTCGGCGTTCTGCTTCTGATGGGGACAGAGGTGCTCAGAGGACAAGGCAATCGCACATGTGGAATCGGGCACTTCTCAGAAGTAATCTGATTTCCTACTTAGAAGGTTTACTGTGAGGATAAAGGAAACTCAGGCGCCTGTGAAGTGCTGAGGAGGCTCAGAAGAAAGGCGTCACTCTGCTCCTGGGTGATATGCAGGAGAGTTAAACTCAAGTGCAGCTGTCCGTATTTTAAAGTTCTGGGAGAAGCCCCTTCTCTTTTTTTTGCGATTGTGCCTTTTCTTGTGATAGTAAGTTAATCTAATTTCAGATTGAAATAGAGATGATAAGGGAGGCTGTAGCTAGGGATTTTACGACACTGATAACAAAATTTGTGAGATCTATCCAAAAATAGAAGGGCAAAAGCAGAGGCTCATTTTTTATAATTTTGTAGTCAAAAATGTCACCTGTGTGCCCCGCTGGAGTCGTCATCTTGGTGGAAGAGGCATGCTCACGGGGCTGGCCATCTGTCGGATCCCAGCACTCGCTCTGCCCAGAGGAGAGGTGGACCCCTCGCCCCTTGGCTTGTGGGACACATTCCAACTGCTTTCAGCCTGGCCCTAAGTTTTGGTTGCTTCTGGATCAATCCCAGCCTGATGGTCATAGCTTAACCATAGGTGCCTCCTCTGCCTTCATTCACCCCCTCAGGAAAGCCACCGGACAAGGCTCTCCTGCTGTGAGTTGCCCCAAGCCCTGCCCAGGGTCTGAGCCACCTGGGAAAAGATTCTGCCTCGCTCTTGGGTAGCTAAGATAGTCACTCTGACCCACAGTACTCTGGGGACTGAGATAGTCACTCTGACCCACAGGTCCTCTGGTGACTGAGACGTCACTCTGACCCACAGTACTCTGTCTGATCTGACGTGAGCCCAGCCCCATCTCCCAGCATCACTGGGGTGACATGGGGCCGCCTGGCTCAGCCCCCGTGGGCGGTGGTCCTGCTCAATTTCCTCCTGACTCCTGGGCCACACCCCGCTATGGAACCTCTGCCTCGGGGTTACTCCAGGCAGCAGCCAACTCCTTGTTTTAAAAAATTTGGAAATTGTTATAGACATCAGGTGATGAGGGAAGGTTATATTACTGACACACAAAAGGGCTCTTCTCCCTTCACACCGCAGCTCCAGGGCGCAAGCTTAGAGTCATTCTGCACAATTTTTATCGTGAAAATAGTCTGTGATAAAAACGACAGAGGAATTTACAAAGAAAGTCTAGGGATTTTCCCTACAAAGTGGTTTTTTTCAATTATTTTTTTTTTTGAGACGGAGTCTCACTATGTCACCCTCGGTAGAGTGCCATGATGTCACAGCTCACAGCAACCTCAAACTCTTAGACTTAAGCGATTCTCTTGCCTCAGCCTCCCAAGTAGTTGGAACTAACAGTCGCCCACCACAACACCCAATTTTTGTTGTTGTTTTTGTTGTAGATGTTATTGTTCTCGGGCAGGCCCAGGCGGGGTTCGAACACGCTGGCCCCTGTGTATGTGGCCGGCGCCCTAGCTGCTGAGCTACAGACACTGAGCCCATAAACTTTGTTTATTGGGGGCCACAGTCGATTGCAGTTTATACACAGATAATGGAATATACATACCACTTATCTATGAACCTGAAAATATTCCATATCCCCATGAATTTATTAGCATTGCTCAAAGTATTATTAAACAATGTATAAACTGAAAATAATTTTTCATCCCTTGCAGGCTTGAGCACACATGTGAACATACACAAACCTGAGCTTTAAGTGTCTGAAGGAAACTTAAAACGTCAAACCTGGCTGGGCCTGTTCCCGTGGGAAGCAGCGAGGCCTGTGCGTGCTCACTGCGGAGTGATGTCCCAGGCCCGTGCCAGGGGAGGTGGAAGGAAATCAATCGAAACTTACCTGTGGTGCATCCTCCATTCTGAATTAAAATCTTTTTCTTTTCCAGTCCAATTCCATGCTTTATTTTTTTTCGTTCATCTCCTATGAGCTAAATGCCTCTAATGGGCCAACACAACTTCGTTCCATCTATTTCTGTCACACGTCAGGCCATTTTTCAGGTATCACCTCCATGACCTTTGGCTATAATGTGCTGCTTGTGCTCACCCTGCTGGACATGAACCTGACCCCTCCTTAGCTCCATCATATCCTTAAGGAGAATATCAGTGGGACAGGAGCATCGAGGGCAAAGCAGGCACTTGGTGCTCAGAAAGATCGGTCTCTCCCTCCACAGCAACTGCCCACCACTGGGTCACACAGGAAGGTGCTTAAATGATACAGGCCTTCTTTCCAAGTGTAAGTTAAGTTATATAGCAATGTCGAATTTAGATAACTCTTATATTAATTAAATGAGACAGGTCATATAAAACATTTAATAGAGTGACCAACAGGTAGTAAGTCCTCAGGAATCATCTCACGCCTTACGGTCTTGTGGTGCATGTGAATCATTCAAATTGCAGTTAATTGTTCCGCTACGCTGATCATTTTTATAAGACTGTTAAAACCTTTGAAAACAAGACCTTACTTTCTCTCTGGCTAAGGTGCATGCGTTGCTGTTTCAAGTGAGTGTGTGTGTGTAGAACATGGAGTGATGGGTGGTAGAGAAGCTCCCCTGTATCTCCCCTGAAGGAACAAGACCGGACCACCCATAGCCAGTAAACTGACTTACGACCACAAACCTTTAATATACCAAAGCACGTCCTGAAGACCCCAGAACAAGTCTTATCTTTTCTTGCGTGAGCTTTATGTCATTAGCCAGTACCCAGCACAGAAGTCATTAACTCCAGTTTTGGAGCCCTACATGAGTTCAAATCTCTCACATGAACTTATCTTTCCCTGGAAGTTACATGGCTTGCTTTAGGCTTGGTAGCAGAATTCCTAATTTGGCATCACCTACTGTGAACCCCCAGATATGATGAGTGTGGGCATAAACAGATGAGGGCATGAACTCAGAGGGGCCAAGACTTCAGGGCATCCAGAGAATGGGGTTATCGCTGGTGCAGGAGGCTCATCTGTTTAAACAGCAGCCAATTTCAGTTTGTGTCCCCACTGTCTGGTTCTTACAGGCTGGACTCAGCTGGCTGGATCTTCTGTAGATCAGCCGGATCTGGCATGTCCATGAGTGTTTGGCTCAGGTCTGTTTTAACAACGTTCATGGGAGGCACAGGTGGATGCACTTCCAAAAGCAAGGTGTTTTCTCATTACAAGGGCATTTACATCATGTCCACCATGAGGCCCAGGCAAATGGCAAACCTCAATATGAAAGGATAGAAAGGTCAGAAGAGTGAGGAGAGCAACCATTTCTCCCGTCTACAGATTCAAACTTAAACTGTTCAAACCTTATTTTCCCTGTGCATCAAAAAATGCAAGAAAATTACTTCTAAAGTAAAAGGGCTACTTGCAATGTCAGTGAAAAAATGTCTATGGTGAATTTAGAGTGTAATTTTTTCCCCTTTATTTTTTCATGTATCTTAAAGAAAACTGGATTCTCCTCTCTGTGCTATAAAGAAGCTCTAATTCCATGTGATCTCTGTTTTTTCCATTTCAATTTCTAATTCCTTTTCATTGAATTTTTTTATTTGATGATAATATTTAATGGACTTGAGTTTCAAGTGGAAGATTAAGTTCTTTCATAGCTAAATATTGAAGTAAATTCATTTGAATCTTGATTGAGACATTGTGAAGGATCTAGGGAGTTGTATATCACAAGGTTGGATTAATGTAAATTGATTTGTCCAAGGTTATTTGTTTAGATAATGGAGGTAATAGGAGGAGAGCCCAAGGTCTCAGGGAACTGAAGCTCTGAGACGTCCCATCCTGTCATCATGTTCAAAGCAAGTTCACATCAGGGCAGACTCCATTTAGGCAGGGAAAATTCAATTAGGATCATTCTGTGGACTGAAGACTCCCGGGGGGATCAGGGTAGAAATATGGAGAGCTTGTTGTCTTAACAAAATATATGCTAAGAAAGGACTTCTGTGGCCTGCCTTGGACTCTGTCTTCTTGTGTGTGTGTGTGTGTGTGTGTGTAACACAGTTCGTGAATCAAAGTGAGTCATATTTTTATCATCTGTCTTTTTATATTTTTTGCACATGTCTCTTCCTACTTACAAAATGAATAGTACTGTCACCAGAGGCCCCTTTAAGCATCTCCTGACAATGGATCCTTATTCCAACATGGACCCAATGGCACTGTCCCAAACTTAGTGATGGACTGGGAGGTCTGCTTTTATGGGGCTCTGACACGAGCAAAGATCCACTTCATAATTGGATGATTGATAGTTTCGTGTGTGTACATACATACATATATGTGTATATCAATCTTGGAACAAAAGCAAATTTAAAAATATTTGCATATATGTCCCAGTATGGGTGTTTCCTTACAAATAGAAATGAACTACCTACACTTTCAACTAGTTTCTGAAAGTAGGTAAAGCAGTAAACTAACTTGAAAAAACAAGGTATATTTCTGTAATCTATGGTTTTAGAGACCACAGAAGTTTCCTGCCCCCCTTCTCAGAGTAACAAATAGAATCACCAATTAAAACTTCACAAATAAATAAAACCTGTAACAAATAGTATTCTGGATATTTTTCATTTTTTTACTTTAACCCATCATAAGTCACAGTGAAATAATACTAAGTGACAATTGGGACTTCTTTCGAGGGAGATAAATAACACAGGACATCACATGATGACTGGGGCGTGGCCTAATGCTGCAGTTGGGGGCACACGGGCTGGTGGGCTGGGGTGATGGAGCACTCCTAGCCCCGACAGTGCAGACAGTCATTGGAGGGTGGGTCCACATTACCTGGGGTGAGTCCTCTTCATTTTGAGAGGGTCTGCCAAGGGTCATGCAGGTCTCTCCTGCACACACAACCGTTCATTCACATGAACCAAAAAAACGTGCTCAGTTTAAGCAAGAGCTAAAGGTGGCCACTCATCTGAGATATTATGAAATCTTTCATAGGGCTAGAAGTATAATATCCACCTGATATCAACATTAAAGTTCCAGAAAGGGTTGGGCATGGGGGCTCACACCTGTATTCCTAGCACTTTTAGAGGCCATGGTGGGATAGCCACTGTGTCAGGAGTTAGAGACCAGTCAGGACAACATAGCAAGAGCCCTACTCTACAAAAAGTTCACAAAATTAGCCTGGCATGGTTGTGGGCACCTGTAATGCCAACTACTCAAGAGGCTGAGGCAGGAGGATCCCTTGAGGCAGGAGTTAGAGGTTACAGTGAACTATGATGACACCACTACACTCCAACCTGAACAACAGAGTGAGACCTGTGTCACAAAAACTTACAAAAAGATACAAGAATGATTGGAATAGTCAATAAAATTGCTCCCACGTTATCTTGGCAAAGCTGCCCCAGATGCTTCTCACTTCCTGGGTCTTCTCTGATCTAGACAGCAGGAAGGTCTCGATCTCTGATCTAAAGGCTATGCAGTGGTCACAATTGGGGTCTTATTTTCTCTAAAGCACAAAGGCCAGATCCTTTGGCCACTGATCAAATGCTACAGTTTGCTGTCACTCAACAAATGCAAATATTGGTTGATCCCTACTGAGGTGCTGGTAGCATCAGAAGGTGGCAGGCTGCTCCACGCAGTGTGAACTCACCGGCTGCTGTGCGTGTGTGCTGGGTGTGTACAGACACATGCCTGTTGTGCATGTATTGTGTGTAAGTGTATTTGTGTGTGTGCATCGAGATATGCCCATGCGTGTGTGTGGTGTGTGTGTGTACACACGTGTGTGCATGTGGGGGTGCATGTGTGTGCGGGGCTGTCTCGGCCTGCTCTGGGCTGTCCGCGCAGATGCTCTGCACAGAATGTGCTCTCCCCACACTCATAGCTTCCTGTCCACGCTGACACGTTTGGGCCCAACCCCTTAGCGTCCTCCTTCCACCTCTGGGTGACGCACGGAGGGGAAACTTGGCCGGAATCTGTCTCAGCATCTGCCTTAATCCCCTCAGTATGGGGCATTGTGCACGGTGAGAGGCTGGTGAGGGCCTGAGGGTGAGCACAGTGGGTTAGACGGTCAGTGAGTTTCTGGAACGTCAAACCGTCTATGATTGTGACCAGACTTATGTCTGGCCTTCCATCTGGCCTCTTCTCACCCATAAACTTCTTTAAGTCCCCACAGTCCAAATCCTCATCTCCCCTGGAAGGAGGGCCTTAGTCTGTCATCGTCACTCTGACTCTACCCCTGAAGGCCCTGGGGACTAATCAGCCTCCGATTTCTGGGTCCGTAAGAATCTAGGGACTACTGCAGTAGAGGCTGGCCTGACTGGACCACGGAGCAGCAGGTGCAGGGGAGTGGGGGACACACAGGCTGGAACGGGCTTCTCTGGCTAGAGCTGGAGAAGGACATGGTATTATGTTTCCACATCCGAGTTACCCCGAGGGATAAAACCAAGGTGAGCTTGAAGAACGGATGCCCCCCTGGGCGGCGTCTGTGGCTCAAAGGGATAGGGCGCCAGCCCCATATGCCAGAGGTGGTGGGTTCAAACCCAGCCCCGGCCACAAACAAAGAGCAGATCCCCCCAGCACCTCCTCTTCTGAGCACATCACAATATCGAGAGTACGGAGTTCAGTGATCACCATGTGCTCATCGTGGTTCAGACCACTGAAGGTTAAGGATAAAATTCTTTTAACAGTTTTAATAGGGAGCTGTGCACATGCTCATCTTTTACAAGGGCCAATGTTAATTACTACAAACAGCACAGCTCAGCTTCATATTGAAGAATAAGATCACCCCCCTTTATCACCTTTCTTGGCTATAAAGAGACAAAGTAAAGATCTCAAATGCAGCTTGTTTCGTGCCTAAAGCCAAATGATATTCGTGTTTATGTATTTTATTCAATAATTCTCTCATCAAGCAGCAAGTCAAGACACAGATTTATTTTCCTTATTTTCAAGCTATCCCCAATATTGCAATTGTACTTGGAGTCCCCCGGGTAGAGATCTTGGCAGGACCTCTAAGGATTTGACACTGCTGTAGTGTAAGACAAGTGACTAAATTCTTACGCTCCATGGACCCAGCAATTCTCTGAGTGAGTGCGCATAGCTCACTCCCAGAGATAACTTCGCTGAAAATCCCTTTGTATAATCCTTCACTTCCCTTGTCTCAAAGGCAGTAGCTTCATGAGTGTAAAACAATTGTCGCTCCCCGGAGAAAAGCAAGGTTCTCCCCAGGAATGGGAGCGACATCCCAGCTTCACCAAAGCACTGGGGGCCAGGCACCTGAACGCTCTGTGGGTGTGGGAGGTGGACAGTGGCTGCCCTGTCCCTCACTGAGCTGCCGGGATGGTCTGTTCTGTACACCGTGCCCTGCTTCTCCCAGTCCACCAGCATCCTGTTGTCACATTCCCAGCATACGTGTTTATCTCTTTAAAACATCTTAAACTGAAGCGTGTCATGTTGAATTATTAGGCAAATAAAACTGCAAGCCATCATCTGGAAGATGATCTTCTGTGTTCTTGTAGGACTTCACAGGGTGACACCATGTCCAGCAACCTGGAGGGCTGAAGGGTCGGCGGGAAGAACCCTGGCACCTTGGACAGCATGGGCCCTGCCTTCACAGTTACAGCTCATGTATTTAATCCCCTTCACTGTGGCTTTTTTTTTTTAGAGACAGAGTCTCACTTTATCACCCTCAGTAGAGTGCGGTAGCGTCACAGCTCACAGCAACCTCTTACTCTTGGGCTTAGGCAATTCTCTTGCCTCAGCCTCCCGAGTAACTGGGATTACAGGGGCCTGCCACAACACCCGGCTATTTTTTTGTTGCAGTTTGGCTGAGGTCAGGTTTGAACCTGCCACCCTCGATATATGGGGCCGG
>CAUYRH010047102.1:0-13693 GCA_963574655.1 Perodicticus potto
CCATGGCATCACAGCTCACAGCAACCTCCAATTCCTGGGCTCAAGCGAGTCTCCTGCCTCCGCCTCCCAAGTAGCTGGGACTACAGGAGCCCGCCACAACGCCCGGCCATTTTTTGGTTGCAGCCGTCATTGTTGTTTGGTGGCCGGGGCTGGATTCGAACCCGCCAGCTCAGGTGTACGTGGCTGGCGCCTTAGCCCGCTGAGCCACAGGCGCCGAGCCGTAATTTATGTCATTAAATAGTTCAGGGGCATTTGTGGGTTCGGTTTTATATTCGTTACCAAGTCCCATCCTGTCTTTTGGCTTGGTTCTTCTCTCTTCTAAACAGTTGGGTCATTCTCAGATATGCATATATCACACGGTTACAAAATTGGCCTCGGCAGCCCACATGGCTGTTTCCATTCAGGGGTGTGCGTGTGTACGTTTGTGTATGTGTCTGTGCGTGTGCATGTGGGAAGTGTGGGACGTTTGTCTCTGTTTCACTCTCCCAACTAAGCTGTCATCGGCTCTGATTCAGACATCTACTCATCCTTGAGCTAGAGCGAAAAGCTAATCCCTTTTCTGCTCTGATATGAGGATATAAGACCCAGAGATGTGGCTGCCATCTTGTAACCGTGAAGAGAGAAAGCTGAGAGCTGAGGAGTATACAAGAACCTTAAAGATGACGAGAACCTGGGTTCTGGGTGATGTCACTGAGCTGCTGAATCCACTAACCCTACAGCTAGGTTGATTATATGAAATAACAAATCTCCTTTTTGTTTGAGCTCCTTTTAGTTGGGTTCCATATTTCTTGCAACCAAAAGCACCTTAATGATACCATATGACATGGTGCCCATTTTCTTGAGATAGGTTTCTTTGTTGGGCATCTGTAATTGATGGCACAATGTGAAACAGAGATTCTATTTAATAGTTTTCATTAGAATTAGTGTTGAAAACTACAGCTTCACCTAGGCATTCTGGCAAAACCAGAAGAGACACTCTTCAACTTCACACAACATAGGGGATTAGGGCAATTGCTCCATTGTTTCTGATGGCTTCTGCTCATGAAAGCTGGAAGCCATGAGGACAGGCCAGTGAGGGGACAGGAAGGGGGCAGGAAGGGGCCTGCAGGGGATCCTCACTTGGATAATGTCTGTACTCAGGCTTCTAATCATCCAATGGGGACAATCCAGAATTGGTCAGAAAGGGACACTTCTATCTGGAGAACACATCTCATGACAAATACATGGGCACTTTGGGTTGAGATAATCTTTTCTAGGGCGCCTTTCAACTTAATCAGGCTAATATCACAGGATGCGGTGGCGTGGAAACCAACAGCAGGACTTTAATAAGCCCATGTTTCTAATTAAGACCAATCTTTTCAAGGACTAAAGAGGTGACAGTTTGGAAATGCTTTGGCTTCCTCCCTCTTTGGCCTATAGACTCATTCCTTTAGTGATGTATATGAACAGTTTTTGCTTGCTTCCTGGCTTTTAAAAATCAAACCATTTCTACTCCTTCCTTCCCTCCCACGCACACTTTCTCACGGGCAGATACATACTTCCATGAGGACTCTCAGACTTCTTGTGGATCCACATATTTTGAGCATGTACATAAAGCCATTTATAGGGTTTTAATCCATGAATCATAGACAGAAGACTCTCATTAGGAATAGACCTCTTTATACCTGCATAGTACTTACAGTATTTGAAGGTGGAAAACAACAGTTTGTGGAAGGCTTATAAACTCACAGTACACTCTGCATTTTAATATAAAAAAACTCAGAT
Source organism: Perodicticus potto (assembly GCA_963574655.1). NCBI lineage: Eukaryota > Metazoa > Chordata > Mammalia > Primates > Lorisidae > Perodicticus > Perodicticus potto. The sequence goes on from CAUYRH010047102.1 coordinate 1,765, forward strand.
ATGGTATCAAGTCCAAGGGCAATGATCTGAAATGATAGCAGCACTTTGCTCAGAGCCTGGCATATCATAAATTATCAAAAACATCTGCTGAGAAAATAATGATACTCTCCTACCCCATCTTTGGGTTTTCAGGGTAAAAAGTTACAAAACAGCTTTTGGAGGAAATGAAATATTTCAGAATTCATGGATTGCTAAATGCCTAAAGAATTTTTGGATTTCTCTGCAGTTAAACTTCAACAGGGCTGTGATTAATCTCATGCAGATTTGCTATTTTTCAGCAAATAAAATTTGGTCTTTATTTATTTATTTATTGGAAATTTTATCTTTAGTGTAAAACTGACTCCATTGCATCAGTCCATTTTAGGGGATCCTGTATTTTGTCTTTAGCAGCTTGCACAAAGCCCTCAGGACCTGGGCACTCACTCATTCCAGAGAGTCCTACACTTTCCCACTTGGTCTCAAATTAGTTTTACTGAAACCCTATCTTTATGTGGGTCAGGGCTTCCTTTTTCCTTAAAAACTTTTTTTTTTTAACTTAAAAAAATACTCTCCCATTTCCAGAAATTCCTGCACTTCTTATTTCCTGTTGGCTTATTTAGGGGCATTTTTTGCTAATGATGTTTCAAGATGATTTCTTGAAACTGTTATAAAGTTATATAACTTTGCTGATTTAAAACTATCTTCTTTGCTAAATTCTTAACTGTTGAGTCTCTCTCTCTCTTTTTAGAACAGACCCTCCTTCTTAACTACTGATGGTCAAACAGAGAAACTAGATCTCAGTTTTGAAGAATGTCAATCTATTATGCATTTTTTTTCCTTTTCTGATCCCAGATTTAACAATTCTCTGCTTTATACTATTTGTACTAACTTCTATTTTAACTCTGCCAATCAGACCCCAACGCATGGACCTGTGTACTTATTTCTGAGCTCCTGGGTGACATGCTGTTAAGGAAGGCATCTTATATCAGTAGCTAAGACTCTGGGTTCCAGTCTCAATTCTGCCTTTGCTTTCCATCTGCAAAGAAAGGTCCCTATAGTAGATGTCTTTATGGTTCTTTCAGCCCCAGGCCCTGATCCATGATGGTATCTAAACATTATACTTCCGCCAGGCACGATGTTTCATGCTTATAATCCCAGCACTTGGGAGTTCTGAGGCACGAAAATCGCTTAAGCCCAAGAGTTTAAGGTTGCTGTGAGCTGTGATGCCAAGGCATTCTACCGAGGGCAACAAAGTGACACTCTGTCTCAAAAAAAAAAACAAACCCAAAACATTATATTTCTAAAGGCCTTGGAAAAGAAAATTCTGGGATCCGTGGCTTCTTAAATTTTGATTTTTCTGCCTAGTAGCTCTGTAAAAATTTCTTCCTTCTATCGCATAAATCCTTTCCCATTCAATCAGTGAGGCCCAGTGAATTAGTTGGCGTTTGCACACCGATTGATCTAGAATGTTTTGCTCTTTCTCTTCATAAATGTTGGCTATTCTAGGTGGCGCCTGTGGCTCAGTTAGTAAGGTGCGGCCCCATATACCGGCGGTGGCAGGTTCAAACCCAGCCCCAGCCGAACTGCAACAAAAAAATAGCTGGGCATTGTGGTGGGTGCCTGTGTTCCCAGCTACTAGGGAGGCTGAGGCAAGAGAATCACCTAAGCCCAGGAGTTGGAGGTTGCTGTGAGCTGTGTGACGCCCCGGCACTCTACTGAGGGCGATAAAGTGAGACTCTGTCTCTACAAAAAAAAAAAAAAAAAATGTTGGCTATTCTAATTATTTATATCTTTTCCAGAATAAAGATTATAGGTACAACGGTGTAGTGCAAGGAGGCTAGGCTTGGGCTGGATGATCTTGGCTCTCTGAATTTCCCTTTTCTGTGAATAAGGTGGGGACTTGGCCACTTGGACTTGGGACTTGGCCATGGGGCTGTTGTGAGGATGAACTGAGGTGATGCACTAAACTATAGCGTAGAGCCGGTGTCTTCATAATGTGATTATGTTGCAGCCTGTCTTCTGCTGGGTCAAGGAGGGGATCCAGCGGTTCACGGATACCGTTCACCAGTGCCTTTGGATTCATATGGAATCCTTGGTGGAATGTGATGGGCTATAAATAAATAAAAAAACACATTGGGTGAAAATGGAGACTTCTAGACAATCTGGCTTCCTGTGACACTGTTTGAGTGCTAAGCAGGGGGCATTTATTCAGAGTACTGTGGCTGTCTCCTTGTGCCTCCCCTCAATCCCCTGGGCTAAAGAAAAAAAAAAGAAAAAAAAAGAACTTTCCCCGAACTTTCCCATTCCTCCATGGCCTGGCTGAGAAAGCTGAAATTCCATCCTGTGTTTGTTGTCACCCGTGGCCCTGTTTCCATGGTTACCCAGATTCCAGGCACTGGCCTTGGGCCACACAACGCATCCCTCAAAGTCTCTTTGGCAGAGGAAAAACATTCCTCCTTGCCATGGAGAGTCAGAGCCAAGAGAGCTGAGTGTTCTTTTCCCTAAGCCCTGCCCTGCCCCCAGCCTTGTATTACCTGCATGTTCTAGGTGGTTCTGTGCAGCACCATCTTGTGTACGTGTACGGAAGGCAGGGCAGTGGTTGTAAACACAACATAGCAGTTTCCTCCATTTCTCTTTTCTTTTGAGCAGAGGAATTACTTTCTTATACCAATCACTACAGCCTTGGAAAACACTCCAGATGGTTCTCATTAAAATTCCAATTCCCTCCCCCCTTTTTTTGCAACCCATTCCCCCCTAACCCTCTATTTTCCTCAAACTACAATCTCAAAAATAAACACCAGGTTGAGGAGCAAGTGAGAGGTATCTAGGTGTAACCACTCCAATGAATGGAATCTCTTCAAGGACCCCTGGTACGCCCTGTAGGGGCCTCCAGTTCCTCTTCTTGCCAAAGGACTCCTTGCTCTTGCTAAGGGCAGTAGCCCGTGGCATTTTCTCTGTGCACGGTCACCAGAGAGAGTCTGAACACAACTGGGGGCATCTTCAATGGCATAAGTGCCCTTGGCCACGGGCTCTGCTGCCTCTGCAGGAAGATGGGCAGAGGGCCAGCTAGGTCCTGGCCCTGACAGTGCCTGCAGAGGGCCTGTCCACCCCAGTTAGAGCACACTGAAGCCTCTGTACACTCCTAAAGACACCTGCCACAGAAGTGAGGTGACACTTACTCTAAAAAGGAGGGTGGCAGGCTGGGGGGGGGATTGCCAATGCGTTTTGGCCATAACGGCAGCTGAGCAAGCCACAGGCTTTGCTCTCACATCTGGAAAAATCTGCTTATGCAGGGAAAGTATGTGTGTGTCCAAGGATGTGCATTTACTGTGTTTTATTTCCAACTTTAAATTATAAAAATTTTAAAAATATAGAAAATTTGTAAGAATGGTAACTTGAATAGCTATACCCACCCCCCACCTATATTCAATAAATGGTAACATTTTGTCATGCTTTTTCCTTCCCTTTTGAGATAGATCTAGACTTTGGAAAGTTGAAATCTTGCTCTTGTAGTGTTTTAATAACCTTTTAGTTTTTGTATTAATGTAATTATATAATGCCATCGCGTACCACATAATGTTTCTTTCAACAACAGACTGCGCAATTTCATTATGGTCCTGTAAGATTATCATATTGTATATTTATGGTACCTTTTCTGTTTAGATACGCAAAGGCTTACTGTTGTCTTACAACTGCCTACAGGATTTGTAGGGAGTAATAGGCCGCTATACTGTATAACTTACGTGTGCAGTAGGCTATGTCATCTAAGTTTGATGTTCACACAATGACGGAATTGCCTAGTGACACATTTCTCAGAATGTATTCCCATCGTTACGTGACACATGACTATGTATGAATATATTGTTATAATAAAACGTTCAAATAACCAAACCCAGTAGAGAAGTTTAGAGAGTAGAAGCCAAAGCCCAGCCTGAGTCCCTCCTCATCCCAGCTCCCCATCACCCAGGATTGCTTGGTTTCTGTCTTTCCTGACCTTTGTGTTTATGCAGACATATGCATACTTAGATAAAAATACAGATTTTTGTTATACATGTTTTTTAAAACATAAACGAGACCATCCAACACATGCTGTTTTACAATTTCTTCTTCACTTGGAAATATGCTGAGAACTTTCTATATTAGTACTTGGAACTCTGCCTCATCTTTTAACTACTGTGAAATGTGCCAAAGAATGGTTTTATGATAATTTTCTTAACGATTCCCTCTTGATGGGCATTGCAACTACTTATTATTATTTTTCCATTACTCATGATGATGCAATTAATATCCTTGGGAGATAATGCCCCAGTACTTCTCTTTAATAGATATCTGGAGGTAGAAGAGCTGTTTTGGATGAGATGCATACTTTAAATTTGGTAGATACTGCCAAGATGCCCTTTAAAAATGGATCACTACTATACACCATCTCTAAGAGGAGCCCATTTCCCCTCACCCTCACCAGTGTTAAATTTTATCAGTCTTTTTAAGTGTTGACATTCTGATAAATGAGAAATAGTAGTATTGTTCGTTTAGTTTACATTTCTTTGATTATTAGTAAGGTGTTAGAGTTCAGCTAAAGATGACAGAAGCCACTCCATTAGTTTATATAGAATGATTTAATACAGGGCAGGGACTGAGAAGAGAATGGCTGGGAATGCAAGAGCCACCAGGATGAGACTGGGAAGAAGGCCTCATCAGGCGGAGCCAGGCTGCTGTCTGTCTGCGTGGTGCTGAGGGATGTTGCATGGGGTCCTAGTCAATGACAGGTATCAGGGCATCCCTACTGGCCAAGAGGCGGGGATGCTGCACCTCGTTCTCTCCCCAGAAGCCCTGGCCAGTTAGACTGTGGGCCACTTAGAGTGAGTACCTCTGTGAGCACAGGGGTAGGGGTAGGGGAGCTGCTGGACAAGGAAGGTATCAGGTGGGGAGGACACATGAGCAGAGATGCCAAGAAGGCAGAGGAGAGCACGGCACGGGTGGAGGAAAACCCTTTTTGCTGTTGGGTAGTGGCATCTTGATAAAGGGGATCTGAGTCACCAGGGAGGCATGGAATAACTGGGATGGGTCTGGACACCAGCCTCTCCCTCACTTCCTTTGGCGTCATTTGGTTGTTTTCAAATTCTCCACCCCTTGCCTGTTCCGCCTCCCCCAACTTCAAATCCACTTGGTGTGTGTTATGTGTGTGCCTTTGTGTGTATACACACACCATTGGGTCTTGGTAAGAATAATATTAGATGAAAACATAGGAAATTGCAGTTTTATGGCTATTTTTGACTTACAAGAACAGATTTTCCATGTGGTTCAACCCAATTGGGTAAACTAAAATAAAACCTAGGTAGGAACCTTTTATACTAATGCTTAGAACTAATGAACTCATGAGGTAACCGTTGTTCCCAGCTCTGAAATTGTCTTCTCACCCCATAATGCAATCAGAGGCTCTATTCTGAGACAAACGCATTGCTGTGGCCAGGGTGGTAGAGATTAAGGTCATATAATAAATAGGTGGCTAAGAGCCAGGTAGAATTTAGGCAAGAGCATGTCCCGGAACTGGGTGATAACCTTGCTTTAAGGTTTGTCTACCCCTCACCCACAGTTTTTTTTTTTTTTTTTAATTGAGACAGAGCCTCAAGCTATCAACCTGGGTAGAGTGCCATGGCAGCATGACAGCTCACAGCAACCTCCAACTCCTGGGCTCAAGCGATTCTCCTGCCTCTGCCTCCCAAGTAGCTGGGACTACAGGTGCCTGCCACAACGCCCGGTTATTTCTTTGGTTGCAGCCGTCATTGTTGTTTGGCAGGCCTGGGCTGGATTTGAACCCACCAGCTCAGGTGTATGTGGCTGGCGCCTTAGCCACTTGAGCCACAGGCACCGAGCCAATTCACTCAGTTTTTAAGAGACCAGAGTGACAGATCGCTCAGTTGAACTGAGGGACTAATTTCAGCAACTACACTGGGACGCCAGTCCCAGGACGCCACAGACAACTAGAGGGTCTGCCCTATATTTTCTCCTGCCACCTTCTGGACCTGCTGGCTTTTCTGTCATCCCAAAGGCTAATGCTCACAGTACCTTGAATTCTCACTCCAAAGGTGAGGGTATTTGTTGGGTTGAGTTAGTCACTGTTTAGTGTGGAACCCCAACACACAGCTACAACTGATTCAAGGTCCAGCTACATAATTTAGGGGGCTCACTGCAAAATGAAAATAGAGGTTCCTTGTTAAAAAATTGTTAAGAGTTTCAAGACAGCCGTAGCTGAGCATTATACCAAAATAAACCCATGCCCCTTTGAGCGTGGGGCCCAATGCTACCTCACAGGTTGTACTCCTATGAAGATGGCCCTGGTTGGCTCAGACGCAGAGGCCAGGGCCACTCCTGGTGAAGCATGAGATAGGAAGCTCCTTCGAGGGACCAGCCTGCTGGCTTTCCAGGCCTGCCTCTGTCCACCCTTTCCTTAGGAGCTTGCTGTTGGGGCATGGCACTACAAGGAAAGTGTATTTAATGATGGTAAGTTAGGACCAAATTAAGAAAGGAAGCTGTGGAAGCTTAATGGATTATTTTTGGATGATGCCTAACTTATTCAAATGATTTCACAAAAAGAGCTGGGAAAGAGCTAATTCAGAGACCCAGGCCTGATTATGAGTTGGAGTTCCATAGAGCAAAAATCTTGATTCCAGCCTTCTTCTATAGCCAAAGTTCTGAACTGCCCTCAGCCTCTGTGTCCTCACTTGGACTTCCACAAAGCCTGAGTAAGGAGCCCAGTCCAAGCCTGGCCAGCCAGAATCCCAGGGAAGCTGCACTTTCCTCGCATAAAACCCTGCCCAGCACTTTGGCCAACCCAGAAATGCCGAATCATTTCCAAGCAAAAGACCACATGCTAAAGCTCGGCCAGTGATCTAAACTTTCTAAAAGGAACGAAACGTCCTCTACTGGATAGGATGAAGCACTGACATTAAACATCCTCTGCCAATGCACCCAAATCTGCAACCGCACCTTAGGGAATTAACTTGCGTAAAATCCAGTGACAACAGTAGGACCCAAGGTAGTGTATTTATGAGTTACATAGGAGTTTGGTAAAAGGCTGAACTTTTAAATGTTTCCTGACTCCTAGGCTCCTAAAATTCTTTTAGTTCTTTGTCTCCATTACAGAAACATCTAAGAGTTCTGAGTGTTCTGACAGGATATTCTTTTTTCTTTTTTAATTTTAGGTTAATGTGAGGGTACAAACATGCAGGTCACAATATTTGAATTTGTTAAGTAGAGTCCCTCTTGTAGTTGTGTCCTGCACCTAAAAGGTGTGCCATACACCCCTACATTGTGTCCATTAAGTGAGAGCACCCCAAATCTCTCCTCCTTCCCTCCATCATCCCCCCACCTCATTTCAATGGAAATGAGTTTTTCTCTTTTGTGGGTGTGAATTAGATAATCTACTGGCTTCATATTAGTATTGAGTACATTGGATATTTGCTTTTCTATTCTTTTTTTTGAGACAGACCCTTAAGCTGTCACCCTGGATAGAGTGCCGTGGCATCACAGCTCACAGCAACCTCCAATTCCTGGGCTCAAGTGAGTCTCTTGCCTCCGCTTCCCAAGTAGCTGGGACTACAGGCGCCCACCACAACGCCCGGCCATTTTTTTCCCTTTTTTTTTGGTTGCAGCCGTCATTGTTGTTTGGCGGCCTGGGCTGGATTCGAATCCGCCAGCTCAGGTGTACGTGGCTGGCGCTTTAGCCCATTGAGTCACAGGCGCTGAGCCTGCTTTTCCATTCTTGTGATACTTTACTAAAAAGAATGTGTTTCAACTCCATCCAGGTTAATACAAAAAAGATGTAAAGTCACCACCTTTTTTTATAGCTGAATGGTATTCCATGGTATACATATACTACAGTTTGTTAAACCATTCCTGGGTTGATGGGCCTTTAGGTTGTTTCCACATTGTGGCAATTGTAAATTGAGCTGTGATAAACAGTCCAGTGCAAGTGTCCTTATGGTAAAATGATTTTTTTTTCTTGTGGGTAGATGCCCAGTAACTGGGATTGCAGGATCAAATGTGAAGTCTAATTTGAGTTCTTTGAGGTTTCTCCATGCTTCTTTCCAAAGAGGCTGTATTAGTTTGCAGTCCCACCAGCAGTGTATAAGTGTTCCCCTCTTTCCACATCCACGCCAGCATCTGTAACTTTGGGACTTAGTGATGTGGGCTAATCTTACTGGGGTTAGGTGAGATCTCAGGGTGGTTTTTACTCACATTTCTCTGATGATTAGGGCCAATGAGCATTTTTTTGTATGTTAGGCATTCAGCTATCTTTCTCAGAGAAGGTTATGTTTATGTTTCTTGCCCAGCGATAGGTGGGATTGTTTGCTCTCTTTTTGTTGATTAATTCGAATTCTCTATAGATCCTGTCAGATTTGTAACTTGCAAATATCTTTTCCTATTCTGAAAGTTGTCTATTTGCTTTGATTGTTGTGTCGTTGTGTCTTTAGCTGTGTAGAAACTTTCTTCCCAGTTCAGAATGGATGATCACAGAAGGTTTCACAGGTGTGGGAGGGGGAATGATCCAGGGAGGACATGGGTTTTGGTATCAGACAGCATAGGTTGGGATCCATTTACTATTTAAAATTACATTCTGCAATAGGTCCTTTAATTTTAACCTTAAGTCATTTAATTTTTTTAAAGTCATCATCTCTTGACCAATGAGGACAATGATATCCACCTAAAAAGCGAATCCCAGGTCTGGAGCCCATGTGCATAAAGTGCAGAGAAGCACTTGATTAATCATGGTGTCACTGTTTCTGTACTATTAAGATGTGGGTCTAAGTTTGGCTTCAAAGGAGGGGCAACTCCTGGACTCAGATTCTGTTTCTAGAGAATAGAGGCCATGTCTTTTTTTTTTTTTTTTTTGTAGAGACAGAGTCTCACTTTATCACCCTCCCTTGGTAGAGTGCCATGGTGTCACACAGCTCTCAGCAACCTCCAACTCCTGGGCTTAGGCGATTCTCTTGCCTCAGCCTCCCGAGTAGCTGGGACTATAGGCACCCGCCACAACACCCGGCTATTTTTTGTTTTTGTTTTTTGCAGTTTGGCCGGGGCCAGGTTTGAACCTGCCACCCTCGGTATATGGGGCCAGCGCCCTACTCGATGAGCCATAGGCGCCGCCCTAGAGGCTGTGTCTTGCTCAGAGATCCCACCCCTGGGTCATAAGGGCAGGACTCATGCTGGGACTTGAATCTCTTTAGAACCACAGGACCATGATCCTGGGTGCTGGCACTGATGAGTCTGGACAATTTCACTTTTAAGAGGCATCCCAAATCCCTCCACTTCCTCCTCCATCTTGCTAGTCTAACCCACCATCGTCTGTCCCTTCAGCCAAAGCTCCCCAAACCCTTTTGTCTTTCCACTTCTATCCTTCCTGGTCAAATCCATTCTCCAAAGTGACTTACATTAAAAGAAAATCAAGGCTCGGCGCCTGTGGCTCAATGGGCTAGGGCGCCAGCCACGTACACCTGAGCTGGCGGGTTCGAATCCAGCCTGGGCCCCCCAAACAACAATGACGGCTGCAACCAAAAGAAAATGGCCAGGCGTTGTGGTGGGCGCCTGTAGTCCCAGCTACTTGGGAGGCGGAGGCAAGAGACTCGCTTGAGCCCAGGAATTGGAGGTTGCTGTGATCTGTGATGCCACAGCACTCTATCTACGGTGACAGCTTGAGGCTCTGTCTCAAAAAAAAAAAAAAGAAAATCAAGGCTCAGCGCCTGTGGCTCAAGCGGCTAAAATGCCAGCCACCTGAGTTGGCGGGTTTGAATCCAGCCCAGGCCCACCAAACAACAATGACGGTTGCAAACAAAAAATGGCCGAGCACTGTGGCAGGTGCCTGTAGTCCCAGCTACTTGGGAGGCAGAGGCAGGAGACTCGCTTGAGCCCAGGAATTGGAGGTTGCTGTGAACTGTGATGCCACAGCGCTCTATCCAGGGTCAGCTTGAGGCTCTGTCTCAAAAAAAAAAAAAAAAAAAAAGAAGAGCCTGGCTGTGTCTGGATTACAGGGTGCTTGCTACACCACATTTCTGATTGAAACTCTAAAGTATTACTAAGCTCATTTATGATGTACCTCTTCCCCCATAAGGTAGGAAACAAAAAGACACAAGTGAAAATAGGATGAAAAGAGATCTAGATTATTCAGTGTTTTCAGTTTTTTTAAATGAGGGATATACAAGTACAAGCCAAGACTTCTTTCTACAGTTTACATGTTGGAGAACATAAAAGGCACTGTTTAATAGAGGCAGATAATTCCAGGAGATAAGTATACACGAATGTGTTATGCAAAATATAGGTTCTTTTTTTTGTAGAGACAGAGACTCATTTTATCACCCTCGATAGAGTGCCATGGCGTCACACAGCTCAAAACAACCTCCAACTCCTGGGCTTAGGTGATTCTCTTGCCTTAGCCTCCCGAGTAGCTGGGACTACAGGCGCCCGCCACAACGCCCGACTATTTTTCTGTTTTGCAGTTTGGCTGAGGCTGGGTTTGAACCCGCCACCTTTGGTATATGGGGCTGGTGCCTTACTCGATGAGCCACAGGTGCGGTCCAAAATATAGGTTCTTATACAAATGTATTAACTAAATACTTATTCCATGGTGGTTTGGTTATATCTGAGTGCTTTGAGAAAATAAGAAATGCTGTTACTGGATAAAACTAGTGGTCCACCTCACCAAAGATCCTTTCTAGCAGCCTCAAAGGAAGTTGTAGGAAAAGCAGCGGGAACTGGCAGATAACTACTCAATTAGCAAATTCACCAAAGTTTGAAGATACCATGGAGAATCTTAGGAATCCCAGTGTTCAGTGAATGGCAAACTCTGTAGATTCATAATACCTACAGGCTAAATCCACTCAGAATGCTTCTCAAAGTGGGGGGATTGAGAAGTCAATAATTCTCACAGGACACATATAGTAAGTAGGTGAGAAGTGTTAAACTTTGATAGTAAAGTAAAATCAGAGTTAATGGCAAATGTTTAACCACTCATGTTCAAACAAGCTACTGAAAGAAGAATTTTAGGTTTAAACAGTCAAATGTTCTACATATGTGAGCAATCTGTTTGTCATTCTGATGAATTTTTTTTTCTTGTTTTTCAGACAGAGCTGTCTCCCTACTTCAGTAGTATCATCATAGCTCACTGCAACATCAAACTCTTGGGCTCAAGTGGGTTTCCTTCCTCAGCCTCCCGAGTGGCTGAGACTACAGGCACACACCACTGTAGCTGATTTTTCCATTTTTAGTAGAGATGGGGATCTTGCTCTTGTTCAGGCTGGTCTCAAACTCCTGGGTTCAAGTGATCCTCCCACCTACACCTCCCAGAGTGCTAGGATTACAGGCGTGAGCCACCACGCTTGGCCCTCATTCTGGTGAATATTTTCACATTGCACTTTGCTACTGTAAGTGTGTGTGCATTTTTGAGTGTTGATTTACTACTCAAAGATTTGAATCAGGAGACTAAAAGAACATTTTGCATCTATGTATTTCTTAAAAATCCATTATAAGAAGCCGAGTGTCAGTTTCCAATGGGGGGGACATTCTCATGGAGGTACTGTAAGGCTAAGTCTGTCCACTTCATTTCCTGTTCTTTGACAGATTCTGTGGTGCCACCATTGTCTTGTTCAGGTTCAGGAAGCTCATTCTGAAATGGTACAATGGACATTTAGAATAATAATACACTCTGTATTAACTTCTTTTTTTTTTAATTTTTATTTATTTTATTTTATTTTTTTTGAGACAGAGCCTCAAGCTGTCACCCTGGGTAGAGTGCTGTGGCATCATAGCTCACAGCAACCTCCAATTCCTGGGCTCAAGCGAGGCTCTTGCCTCCGCCTCCCAAGTAGCTGGGACTACAGGCACCCGCCACAACGCCTGGCCATTTTTTGGTTGCAGCTGTCATTGTTGTTTGGCGGGCCCGGGCTGGATTCGAACC
>CAUYRH010047103.1:0-28858 GCA_963574655.1 Perodicticus potto
AATTGTTCTCACAAAGTAATGAGAAAGTCTCTTGAATGTTATTGTAATCAGGTTGATGAAAATATCTCTGATTGTATCTGAAGCCCGTACACTGTACCCCATGATTGAATTATTGTACACAGCTATGATTCAATAAAAAAAAAAAAAGAAAGAAAGAAAAGTAACTTTTAACTCATATACTTTTTTTTGTTCTTCTGGAATTAAAAAATCATATAAAGTAAGACTGAGCTTATGAAGAGAGGGAAGGAAAAAGAAAAGGAGAGAGGTAAGAGGTAAGAGGAAAGAGAAAAAGCCACTGAAACAGCGGATAGGAAAGTGTGCGTGTGTTGTTCCCGCTTTTACCAGCGAGTGCTGCTGTTGACCAGTTTAATGGATAAAAGCAGTGAGATAAAATTGGAGAAAGCAACTCCAAACATCTGGCAGGCCCCTCCAGCTAGCAAAGCATAGTTTGCTTCAACTGGCTTGTTTTGTTCCTCTGATCTTCCAAAATTCTGCATCAGATAGTGACAGAATCAATACACTCGTATCTCTTTTCAAAAACAGAGACACCCGTTGGGAGAGATGACAGCCTCACTTCTGCCAAGTGTAGATAAGGATTCAGCCCATCCATCGCTCTGTCCAGGAGCAACTCTCAGGGCACAGGAACTTAATGACCCAAGTCTCGTTACCAGCAAGTTCGCTGAATACCTCTGCTCCATCAGTTCTGCTCCGTCCGTTCCTCCCTCTGCTGCTGTTCACTGTCATTCAAAGCAGGAAACTGCATTTTCCAGCTTCTCCTGCACAAATAAAGCCCAGCACAGAGCACACAGGCATTTTTAATAAGGGCTCATGGGTGTTAACACTTCCAGACAAGCACATTAAAGTCATACAGTGTGTAGCTTTGAAAAATGCACAACTACTGTCACATTTCAGTATTTTGCCCCCACTTGCCTAAGACACCACTAGCCCTCTCTTCAAAAACAACAGATTAAGATGTAAAAAATAACAGATAAAAAATTGAGCCAGTTTTAACTTTCAAATACCCAAGATTTTTATATTTTTGCATAAGTAACACCAGTCTCCTTCCCACAAAGAGGAAGTCTCTGGATTCCTTTCTACAGACAGGTATTTTCTTACAGTTTACACATAAAGAATTGCAACACACAATTTGTTTTCGCTTGCAAAATAATGATTTATCACCATACTACTAATCCCTTACTAGTAAAATGAACTAAAGGAACATGCATTTATCTTTTTTAAGTTATGACACTCAAAAAATCACCACCAACACCCCGTTAAGAAAACAACTTGGAGAGCTTTTCAGCGGTTGCAGAGTTTTCTTTCATCCCAGAGTTGAATCACAGTTGCAGAGGCCAATTTCACAATCTCCCCCAGGGACTGCAAAGACCGGCGCCAATCATAGCATTTCCCCTGATTAGCAAACTGGCTTGAGACCCATCAAAAGCTTTAGCATTTGAAATTTAACACATCTATATTTAGAACATGACTTGTAGGACAACATTTGCTGCAATGCAAAACACTAAAAGAAAAAAAAGGGCACTGGGGCTATATTTATTTCTTTAGAAAGACACAGCTCATAACTCTAGGATCTCAAACAGAAGAGAAAACCTAGAGATTAAGTAGTGAGTGTAGGGTCCCACAGTATATTATTACAGGAAGCTATCAGAATTAAGAAGTTTAATTTTTTTTTTTTTTTTTTTTTTTTTTTTTTGAGACAGAGTCTCATTATGTCGCCCTCAGTAGAGTGCCGTGGCTTCTCCGCTCACATCAACCTCAAACTCTTGAGCTTAAGCGATTCTCTTGCCTCAGCCTCCCAAGTACCTGGGACTACAGGTGCCCACCACAATGCCTGGCTATTTTTTTGTTGCAGTTGTTTGTCATTGTTGATTTTAGCTGGCCCAGGCTAGGTTTGAACCCGCCAGCTCCAGTGTATGTGGCCAGTGCTCCACCCACTGAGCTACAGGTGCCACCCAATAAGTTTAATATTTTAAACCTAAATACTGTGGCCAGGAAGTCCATATATGTACATGAGGACTTGGGTCTAGTATAAGAAATTAGGAAGTGAAAGAAATACAGTCTGAAGTCCACGCCCAGTCTGAAGAGGAGGTAGCTAGTCCTAATTCAACCACTCATTGATTGGACAAAATAGGGGAGTCTGGAGTTTCCAGATTTTCCATTTTTCCTAGAGAAGCTAGAAATAAGGATTTGCTTTGTGTGAAAGTTCCTAATTCTTTAAAAATGTTAACCACTATTTCATATTTTGTGGAAACAAAAGACAAAAACAGTCCGTTCATCTGAATGTATCTATGGGCCATACAGAGCCTGTGGGCTGGATGTTTGCAAGTTCAAGTAAAATGTTCAGATATTCAATGAAGTAGTTCAATTAGTACCAAGAGACAAACGTAAATTTTTTTTTAAGTTGTGGTGAGAAGAAAAAAAACTCACATCACATAAAATTTGTCATCTTAGCCATATTTACAAGTATACAGTTCAAGGATGCTAAATATATTCTCATTGCTGTATAACAGATCACCAGAACTTTTTGATCTTGCAAAACTGAAGCTACACCCATTAAACATCACTTCCCTTTTTGCCCCACGCCCAGGCCCTAGCAACCATCATTCTACTTTCTATCTCTGTGAGTTTGACTACTCTACATCACTCATAGAAATAGAATCAAACCCTACATCCCTCATATAAATGGAATCATACGGTATTTGTCTTTCTGTCACTAGTTTATATCACTTAACATAATGTCCTCAAGGTTCATCCATGTTGTAACAATGGCAGGATTTCCTCCCTTTTTATAACTAAATAATATTGTATGTATATGCACAAATTGTATGCACATTTTGTTTATCCATTTATCCACTTATGGATATTGGGGATGCTTCCATCTCTTGGTTATTGTGAATAGCACTATTATAAGCAAACATGGGTGTGTATCTATCTCTACAAGACCTTGCTTTCAATTTCTTTTGCGTATATACCCTGGAATGGGATTGCTGAATCACATGGTTCTATTTTTAATTTTTGAGAAAACCCCATGCTGTTTTCCATAGCAATTGCACCATTTTTCAATCCCACCAACAGTACACACGGGTTTAATTACTCCACAATCTCACCAACATTGGTTGTGTTTTTCAATAGCCATCCTAAACCATATGAAGTGACACTTCACTGTGGTTTTGGTTTGCAGTTCTCTGATGATTAACGATGATAAGAATTTTTTTCATGCACTGGTGAACTATGTATATATCTTTGGAAATGTCTATTCAGGCTGTTTGCCCATTTTTAAAATCAGATTATTAGATTTTTGTTGTTGTTGAGTTGTAGGAACTCTTTATAATTGTGGATATTAACTCCTTACCAGGTATATGATTTGAAATTATTTTCTACCATTCCATAGGTAGCTCTGCACTCTGATGATTGTGTCATTTGATGAGCAAAAGTTTTTAAGTTTGACTATTTGTCCAATTTTTCTTTTGTCACCTGAACTTTTATGTCATACAAAAAAGAAATCATTGCTAAATCTATTATCATGAAGTTTTTATCCCCTACGTTTTCTTCTAGGAATTTTATCGTTTTGGGTCTTAAATTTAGGTCTTTAATTCATTTTTAGTTAATTTTTATGTATGGTGTAAGGTAAGGGTCCAACTATATTCTTTTACATGTGGATATACAGTTTTCCCAAGACCATTTGTTGAAGAGACTATCCTCCATTGAATCTTCCTGGAACCTTTATAGAAAATCATTTGATTGTATATGTAAGGGTTCATTTCTGGGCTCTCTCTACTATTTCAATGGTCTATTTATGTGTCTTTATGTCAGCACCACACTGTTTTGATTACTATAGCTTTATAATAGGCTTTGAAATGAGAAAAGTATGAGTCCTCCCAAGTTTTTCTTTTTCTAAAGAATTTTATCTATTTGAGTAAATGCAAATTTTTAATGAAAAACCCCTGGGTCAGGTTTTTCCAAGATCCAAGGTAGTAAATGCTCTCTTTTATTCCTCTACCATCAGTAGTATGTAGAAGTACTAACTTCAGAAGGACTTACAGACATAATGCAACTTCAAAGAAATTTCAAACTTAACAGACTTGAAGTGCCCTGGCTTTGCTGTGGAAAGAACAGTGGTTAAGAGCACAGGACCCAAAAAGAATGAAATCTGCGTTCAAGTTTTGGTTCCACCACTTCTTTTCAGTTTTCTCATCTTCAAAATGGAGGCAAATGGCAGCATCTCCGTAGCAGGGCTGTTGTGATGAATAAACAGAACTATGCAAATAAAACCCTTGGCCAAGTGCATAACCAGCGCACAGTCAACACCCAGAACCTCCTGGACACTACCACCATTCATGTTATTTATGTTTTCCAGGATTAACTACTTGATTTTTTCATCAGGGGTATAATTTCTGTAGATTAAAATGTTATGTCAGATACTTAAGAGAGTCACGTGGAAACAGATATCTGTTATTTATCAGAGCATTTAGTTCAATGTCAGAAGCAAGGAGCAGTCATACTGATATCAATAAGAAACGAAATAAAGTTAAAGAAATTTATACTATCTTAATGAAACCTCAGATCCACTCATCCAAAGGCATTTGGATAAAAAAAAAATTGACCAGACATGGACTCAATTTAACACTTTACAAATTCAAAACCAAAATACCAGGACTTTTCAACAAGCTAAAAGAAAGAGAATTCCTCAATTTGGTCTAGTCTAGCCTATACTGTTAAGAAATGGGGAGGAGCTTGAAAACAAATCTTTAAAAAAATTAAATCTTAATCAGTCTTTTATTCATAAAAAGGCCAGTTTTACACAGAATTGCTAAATGTGTGTATAAAAGGAGAAAACCACCAGGTAAATAGCGTCATGAGTCTTAACTATTTATACCTGTTATCCATTCTCACTGGCTTTGGAAACTACCTTGATTTTCCTCTAGGATCATACCTCCTCACTCCTACCATCCAAAGCTCACACCACACAGAATCTAGGAGTAGAGAGAAGGGTGCTGGAGTCTAAATTAACCTCGACAGGCACTGGCTCATAATGGGACCTGACTTAGGCCCCATCAATAAGAAAGGTTTGATCTCCGCTGGTATTATGAAAGAGTTTCTAGAAATATAATCTATCTTCTATCTCTCTCTCTCTCCCCCCCCCACCCTCCCCCATGTGGAGGAGGGAGAAAGTAGCTCTAGGAGTATCTGGCTGACACCCTAACATCATGAAGCAAAACCATCAACAGTCTGAAGGCACGTGACACCATGAGGGCAGAGTGGACTGATCAGAAACCAAGTACATAATAATCACTCTTGGCTCCTGGGTCAAACCAACCCTTGAAATTCAAACCAAGTCCAAAAGGACCTTTATTGTTTCAGTTGGAAACAACTGTTTCAGAAAGAAACAATTCTTTCTGTCATTTACAACAGAATGGATTTTTACCTGACACTCTAATCAAACCCTAATCCTAAAACAAAATTTTTCAATTAAGACATATTGCCAAGTTGCATATATAGGGAGCTCTGGCCCCAAATATTTGGACTTCAAAAGGATAAGATCACAGGAGCAAACACAGGGCTTCCACAGGCTTATGTGAAACTCAGTATTCATGCTACTCAAGCATTGTCACCAATCATCTCAATGCCACCCATAAGAATTTGAAGGTATGACTCCTGGGAACAGTCGACATTTTCCAGATGTATTTTCTTTCCTCTCTCAAGTAAGTTAAGGCTATTTAATCTGTCCTAAAAGGATATTTATTAATTTTTCAACATCAGCTAAAATGAAGGAACTCTGGATATTTAACATAACTTAGGAAGACCTTAGATTTCAAAAGTTTCTTTCCTCTAAGGAACCCAAAGAACTTTAGATTCATTTATTGTCAACCTTCCCTTAAAGTACATAGAACCAGGTGTTCGTGCTCCTAGAGGTAGCAAAATAAAGCCACTCACAAAAGTCCCCAGGCACTGGGCAGTTGCAGAATGAAGCCAGACTCTCAGGGAGTCCTTGTTCTATTTTGAGAGTAAATCATGCCTCAAAACCTGTGTTTGATGGGGAGCGAAGTCAGAATAAACTAATCCTGTTGTTTGGTATTTTCCCAAGTGCACACTGGCAGGCATTCTTCCTTCAACTCTTCTCCTCCACTAAAAAGGAAAGAGAACTCTGAAGTCAAAGAAATCCGAAATGCATGGGACAAAGATACACAAGTTTGTTGACGGATGGACATTTTCGAACCACTGATACGCTGATGCAGATTACAATTGCTGAGAAAGGTAAATGAGTAAACCGCAAATCCACAACCCACGTGAAGAACCTAAGACGGGGCCTGGTGCATACACACGTGCTCAGTCCATGTTACTGAGGCACTGGCAGACAGGATTCCACGTCTGGAACCACAATGGCCGGGCGAGGACCCCGGCTCTGCCATCAGCAGTGTGACCGCGCTTCACCTGTGAAATGGCGATGAAAACACCTCCGACCTTTTAGTGCTGATACATGTCCTTAAAGGGCACACAGGAAACACTCAGCAACTGTTAGGGGCTTTTGTAGTTTTGTTGTTCTCAAAACAGATGTCAGAATATACAGTTTCCCAAATAGATTTGATCACAGAATCTTTTTGGTTTTCATAAAGCCTCCTATGGCATTAATTATTACCCAGCTAACCTTTGAACTCTAGCTCTTAAAAAGGTGTATCTCCACACCTTTGGGGGGCAAGACACGACTGTAAGAGAGACTTTACCTAACAAATGAACAAATACAATCAGTATAACCTGGTTTCTTGTGCCCTCAATGAATCCGCAATAATGTATCTATTTAATATCCCTCCCCCTCTTTGATCCAGGGTAGAAATCACCCTTGATATATCCACCTGTCTGTCTTTTATGTCTAACCCAATCCTCCCACCTTTTGCCTCCCAGGATTCTGTTCTCTCTTTTTTTTCCTTGACCATTCTGTAGACAGACACCGTCCCAGGCAGAAGGCCATGCTCAGTTTCCTAAGGATTAACTTTCCTATGTCACATTGCCCTCTCACTCTCACCCTCAACTCATGAAAAATAAGGAAAGACAATCTTTAGGTTACTGGAATCTAAATTACTTTTTAAAAACCTGATTATAAGGCAGTGCCTGTGGTTCAAAGGAGTAGGGTGCCGGCCCCATATGTCGGAGATGGCCGGTTCAAACCCAGACCTGGCCAAAAACTGCAAAAAAAAAAAAAAAAAAATTGATTATACAGTGATTTAGTATAAAAACGGAACAAGAGCCACTAACAAAGCCGGATGTGGTGGCTCATACCTATAATCACAGCAGTCTGGGAGGCCAAGGCAGGTAGATTGCTTGAGCTTAGGAGTTCAAGACCAGCCTGAGCAGGAGGGAGACCCTGTCTCTACTAAAAGTAGAAAACTAGCTGGGCATTGTGGCAGGCACTTGTAGTCCCATCTATTTGGGAGGCTTAGGCAGGAGGATCGCTTGAGCCCAGGAGTTTGAGGTTGCTGGGAGCTAGACTGATGCCATGGCACCACTCTATTCTGGACAAAGGAGTGAGATTCTGTCTCAGAAAAAAAGAAAAACAAAAAATAAGCAACAAGATGGTCTTCAGTCATCTAAGAGTGTACCTAGTGCTGTTGTTAAATGCGTGAAACTGGGCACCTATGAGATCAGAATTCAAGCCCCACTTCTGCTACCTAGTCATGCAACTTTGAGATAATTATCTGTAAAACTAACATGAAAGATGGTACTTAGCTCTGGGATTGTTCTGATTTAAATGAAATAACACATGGAAGGCACTTAGCAGAGTGCCGGGCATATTGGAAGCATCAATAAATGTTAGCTACTGCTATTAAATTACTGCTGCTGTTGTTGTTATTTCAGGACGCAACTGCCCCAGCACGCCATGACTCACTGCTCCAAGCAGCCTGCCCCGCCTCAGCCCTCAGGAGGAACGCTCAGTCCCTCCCAGGAGAAACTGAATTATCCTCAGCGCAGCTCTGCAGCCAAAAGCTCTCCACCAGCCGAAGCTCTCGTGGAAGAGACAGCAGAGAGATAACCAGTCCTTGCTATTAAAAAAAAAATTTAATACATATTCAACCATGGCACTTTGACAAAGATAACCAGCTCTCACTTATAATAACCAGCCCAACTGAACAAAAGCCAGTTAGGTGTTGGAGCCCACAATCCAGGTTAATCTTTCCAGACTAGGACATGGGACCCTTGAGTTTTTCCCGGGAGTCTCCAAAGAAACTTAAACCTTGGATTTGACACTTAAGAAGAAAACGCCACCATAGTTTCTTAACTTTGTATCACTTAAATCATCATTTTCCTATGTTAAGAAGTCCTTTATAAAGAAGCATCTGCCTCTGAAATCATCGTCGGGGTAAATATATCTTTAGGGAGGAGCCATCCAAGTCACCAGGAAAGTTCCTTATCTCTAATAATCCAAGTAATTAATACCATGGATTAAAGTATAGGCTAGTTTGCTAGTTCTTAGCTTCGCCAACAAAGGAATTTCTCCAATAGGAGGAGTGGGGACAGAATTTACCTTTCAGGAACACTTCCAGCTAAAACCTTTATAGAAAAATCCAGTAAAACCTCTAGCTTTGTAACTGTTTTCTGTACTAAGAGATCTCAAAGTCTTTGACCCTAAACACCAAGGAAATCATTACTATTTTGAGATCCCAGAGAATCCTCAAAATGATATATCAAAGAATCTGATTCCTCCCTTCTCATACCCCAAAAAGTAGCCTCTATACACCTCAGAAATGTTTGCACTAAACTCTGGGACTTATAATATGGAGAATAAATTGCTGAACAGCATTAATTATAACATCCACCAGCAAAGAAAGGTTTGGTTCATCCTGAGAAAAGAACAAACAGCATGTTGTTCCTTCCTGGAGATTTGCTATGGAGAATAGGAGGCATTTAAAAACCAAAACAAAACAAAACTCTTCCCCAGTGGCTCCTTTTATACAGACCACAAAGGGAAAGACGGAATAGTGATATTGATAAAAATTACAAAGGCCTTTCATCAATGATAAAAAATATGAACCATTAGAATAACCCTTAAAATATTTTTCTTTAATCTATCTGAAGGAGAGGGGGGAGGAGAGACAGGCAAGTGGAAAGTGAATGACAACAAAAAACAGACAAAATCAATTGATCTTTATCCACATGTTGATACATTTCAGACCATAATTCTCAAAAGATGGTGTGACAAAGAATCAGAGAAAATCTGAGCAAAATGCATGACTCTGAAGCCTCAAATCAGTATGGCTAGAGTCCAAAGATGAAAGAACTCATATTTTTAAGGCACCTCCAAGAGATCAGAAGATTTTGAAACAGGTAACTCTACACTTTATGAAACACTACTTTTTGACACACACCAAAAAAAAAAAAAAACAAACAAAACCTTGCAAGTAAGTATCCCACAGTTTCTGAGCAAATACTTCAATTAGAGTAAAAAGGTCACTATTTGTGGTACTGAAAGCAACATAACCCAACTTGGCATTTAATAAACAATATATATACACATATATAATACGAATATATGTATGTATAATACACATACACACATGTGGCTAAGTAAGTATACTGTAGTCAAATAAAGCACCTTATCTTTCTATTTTGAATGCTATTCAAAAATAAGCAGGATTATTAGAAAGATGATTCCATCAAATTGTCTGAAATGCAATATTGTACAGATGGCCAAAAAAGAAGAAGCATCTGAGCAAAATGTAATTTCTGGTATGTGACTTTCCCCACAGTCTGTCAGAGGATACCCAGGTCTCTGCTTCCAAACCAACATTGTTCTCAACCTGGCAGAAAACCTATCTGTTCACATGTAGGAAGTCAATGGGATTATCACACCGGTGGAGAAAGAGAATTCTGCTTGCTACCTTGGAAAGAAAGAACAAAGCTAAAAGGCCTTTATTAAGGGAACTTGGTCTCTTCCCTCTCACCTCTCATATTATACTGAAAGCAGAATAAATTAGATGGGAATAATTTTCCTTATCACTAGTAGGAAATTCTCTGGTGATGTTTAGGTCTCTATTCTCATCTGTGTCAAGGAAATGAGTTAATTTTTATGTTCTCTTAGGGATCTGTAAAACACACAGCTAGAACATAATCTCTCTCAGCAATTACCATGTGTAATTTCAATTAATAGTGATCAAATATTCCTAGATTTACTAAAACAGATAGCAATAAAGGATACCCAAGAATTATGAAAGGCCTGGTTGTTATTTTGAAAGGGTTAAGAATCCTGAAAGATAAGCATAGGTGGAGGATAAAGGGTGTCCATAAAGTTCATGCGCAATTTAAAATAGTTGTCTATTTTAAAACTTTATGGACGCCCTATTTTAATCAGGGAATGATCTAAAAGAAAGGGCCTACAATAAAAGTCTTTAAATAGTAAATACTGTCATGTGCAAACAATCCCCTAAAAATGTATTGTGCTTCCTAATGCTGCTTGGGTTTAGAAATCAGACAGAGATGGGTTGGAGACACAGCTAGGCACTTAATTAGCTGTGTGACCTTGGGTAAATCACACCACCACACTTAATCTCAGAGTTTTCGCCTGTTAAATAGAAGAATAACAGTAACTAATAGAGCTGCTATAAAGATAAAATTAGGTAACGCATGCAGAGTTCTTAGCATGGAATAAACATTCAATAAATATAGGCTATCATAATTCTACTAGAAGGGTCAGCTATGTGGGTGGAAGGGTAATTCAGCCTTAGTATCCACTCATTGATAGAGATGATAAAAAAAAAATTTAAGAGCTATGATGCTACAGGGTCAGAGGTCAAAATAAGTAATTCGAAGTGGCCCATGCATTATTAAAAATATCATCTCCACAAACACCTCTAAGTTATTAAAGTAGGGCCACTCAGAATGTGCACCGCCGGATGCCACGGGCTGCTATTCCTAGACTATGGGCTGAAGACACCCTCTGTAGTTGTACAAGGTGTCAAACCTGTCTGGAGTCCATTAACTACCTTCTAGAGATGTTGACCCCTAAATCCCTCATGCAATGAACGGTGCTAGCAGTGTGTTCCAAATGAACTTAGGAGCCCGTCAATTAGACAGGTGATCTATTCCAGACATTTCAGGGACCAAGCTCAGTAAAAAGGAGAAAGTACATTTAGGAGAAGTCATGTCAAACTCTCAACAACATATGCTGGCCCTAACAGTGCTGGCACACTAGAATTCAGAAAGGCTGATTAGCCGGACACTCAGACCAATGCCTGCCGAGACCTGCTGCTAGGCTTGAAACTACGCTGACTACATCGCAACAGATCCTTTAAAAACACAGAGCTTTCACCTGTTCTGGTATGTCTAAGCAGTGATCCTAAAACTTTTTGGGGTGTAAAAATCCAGTAAGAACTTGATCAGCACTAATGGACCTCTACTGGAAAAATATACTACACACTGACATTTGGCACACATTTTTCTTTTTTTGTTGTTTTTTATTTGTTCGTTTGTTTGTTTGTTTGTTTTTTGAGACAGAGCCTCAAGCTTTCACCCTGGATAGAGTGCTGTGGCATCACAGCTCACTGCAACCTCCAATTCCTGAGCTCAAGCGAGTCTCCTGCCTCCACTTCCCAAGCAGCTGGGACTACAGGTGCCCGCCATAATGCCCGGCCATTTTTTTTTTTTTTTTTTTTTTTGGTTGCAGCCGTCTTTGTTTGGCAGGCCCAGGCTGGATTCGAACCCACCAGCTCAGGTGTATGTGGCTGGTGCCTTAGGCCATTGGGCCACAGGTGCCGAGCCTGACACACATTTTTCAAGGGGCTAACCAGGGCTGATTTTATGGGAGTGAGACCCAAGCAATCACATAGGGCCCTCGGTTGGCTCAAAGCTCTGCTGTGCTCATCTTGACACCCTTAACAAGTTTTGAACAAGGGGCTCCAAAGAATTATTTTATACTGGACCCTGCAAACTATGTGGCCAGTTCTGAGTCTACAGAGCACAAAAAGTTCCATAATAAAGGGAATTTTAATTGCATTTAGTCTGGCTAATAAAGACTAAGGAATCTTATTTAACAGACTTTATTTGAGGGCCTCTTTTTCAAAGAGACACCTGAGTGTGGCCTCAATAACCCAGTCACATATTTAAAAAGCTTATACTTACCAAAAACAGAATAGATCTTTCTCATCACTTAAGAGTATTGTTTCTTAAGGAATGGAAACCAAATAACTACAAATGATATTGCTTCCCAAGGAAGTTGTATTAAAAACCAAGTTTCTCCAGAATCACAAAAAGTTTACAATTATGCAGTTCTCCAAAAATTTCAAAAGTCTTCAGTTGATTTCCTAGTTGTAATATTACACTAGATACTACCATTAGGGAAACAGGATAAAGGGTATATGAAGATTTCCATATTTCTTATAACTGTGTATGAACTGACAGTTATCTCAAAAGTTTAATTTTTAGAAATCTATAGAAATGTTAAATGTGTATTTTCCTCAATCCATAAACTCCACATCTATCAAAATGATATGAATTTTTTAAAGTCTTCACTTGTTCCCCATCACCTACAGAACAAAGTCCAAACTCAGACAAACTTTCAAAGCTCTCCTCACTCTGTCCCTTATCAAAAACAATAAATCCCTGAAATCTTCAAAAGCTCATCCTGGGGCCATCTTCCATTATCCTGTAAATCTTCTGCAATCTCCGACACGGAGAGTTCAAACCTCTTCTCCCTCGGCATCTACCCAGAAGAAAAGAAATCATTTCACCATAAAGACATTTGTACTAGAATGCTTACTGCAGCTCATTCCACAATCACTAAGACATGGAATCGACCCAAGTGTCCATCAACCCATGAATGCACTAATAAACTGTGATATATGTACACCATAGAATACTATTTAGCTATAAAAAAAGACGGAGACTTTTGTGTTTACCTGAAGAACGTTCCTCTTAGGAAACAATCACAAAAATGGAAAAGCAAGTATCAATGTACTCCATACTAATATGACATCAACGGATGAACAACTACATGCCCATAGGAGAAAAAAACACAATTTAATTCAGGTGGAAGGATGAGAGAGGAGGGAAAAAGGAGGAGAGTGCGGGAAAGGTGAACTCTCAGCCAATGGGCACAATGTGAGGGTTTACAGCACACCCCTTGAAGGGCTCAGTTACAACTGGGACTTTGCCTAACAAACGTAAACAACGTAACCTAATCATTTGTACCTTCATAGTAATCTGAGAGTTAAAAAAAACTAATTATAACCTTTTTCTCCCTCAACATCTCCCAGCAGAAATGAATCTTTTCCTACTCTACACCCCACCATATCTTACTTGTCCCAGTCACCCTTGTTTCAGTGGTCTTTTTGTCCATGAATCTCCTGGTCTCATCCCAATCTCAAAGAATGAGTTTAGAGAGGTTAAAGAATATTCCCCAAATCACATAGAGATAGGCTTGACGTGCCCCTTTGCAAAATCTCTGCTGCTTCTGCTCTACCTCAGAGACTGGACATCGGTTATTGTCAGAACCACTGTTAAAAACAGTCACTAACAGAAGATCAGTGTCATTGGAGCCATAGAACGAAGGGCCTTTTAAGCCAAAATGAGGAAACAGTCACTAACAGAATTCTGCATACATGAAGTGGTGAGACTATCTCGAATTAAACCACACAAATTAAAATATTTGCACTTTATGATACCCTGAAATAATGTTACCTTCAAAAAGAGTGAACAAATATTCCCCTTCTCTAGTTTTAAACACAGAATAATTATACCCATCACGGATACAAAATTTGCAGTAAAGTGTATGACATTCTCCATCACACATTCCCTGCTTTTACTTGTACATTAGTTGGCAAACACCAAATGAAATTTTCCACATTTATTCTGAACCAAAAGAAGTCCTCTGAGAATTCAGAAATAGGAAGATTTGGAATAAATTTGATTTAAAAAATTTTTTCATTGACAGGTGGAAAATTTTAATCAGATAGGAAAAAATATGTTTAATATATTTTAAAGATAGAGTTAATGGGTTTGAAGGTATCTAACAAAAATACAGTCAAACCTTAAACATATTTCATAATGTATATGTTAATGAGAAATCATAACTTGTTCTTGTCCCCTCTGTTTTCTTTGGCTTTTCCTAAAACAGATGTGATACTGAGAGAAGCAGCAGCTCTCTTGTAACCATGAGGTGATCAACCTTGGGAAAAAGCCAAGACAAATTGCTGAGATGCTGGTTCTGACATCACAGAGCCACGGCAGTAATGGCAGTGGTCACGGAGACCTGGGCTTCTCATTTAGGGATAAATAAATCCCTATATGTTTAGAAAAACTATTAATTGGCTCTTGAGTTTCATGCAAGAAAATGCAAACTCGATTGATACGCAGACTCCACCCCAACAATAGGACCTGTCCTAAAGGTATCTCAAAGGACACTTGTACTAGCTCCCTAATAGTCACCCTCCCTAACCTGTTTATCTCCCAAGAGCCCATCTCCATAAAGAGAACCATTGTTCTACTGACCTGCCCACGTAAGAAATCTCAAAGCCATCCCTCCCCCTCGCTCCTCACCACTAAGCCCAGTCAATCACCCAGCCTGTGATTCTCTCCCCCCAGTATCTCCCAGTTCCAGCCCATTCTCCCCATCTGCACAAACACGTGCAAGTCCAAGTTAGCACCAGCTCCGGCCTGCACCGCTCCTTACAGGTTTTCTTTGTCGCCACCTTGTACAATCCAATCTCTGTGGCCACAGTGATCTTTCAGAAGCACAAGCAGGATCCCTCCTTCCTACTCAAGACCTTTCCATGCCTCCCTACTGGCCTTCAAAGAAAGCCCACTCTTCTCATTTTGGCTTAAAAGGCCCTTCATTCTATGGCTCCAATGACACTGATCTTGAATTTTTCATCATTCTCACCAGGTTCCAGCATTCAAAACATGCCCTGCTCTCAGCAGATACTCATACATGCCTATAAGAAGTTGTCCCATATAGTGTTTTTTATTGAATAACTTTACTTGCTTTTCCAGAACATGTAAGCTAAGAATTTCATCAGCATTTACATATTTTTAGAATTGAGAATATCTGACACCAGGTCTTGATCCAACCATTCACACGTCCATGCCCACCGGCTACACAATGCAAGCCCCCGCCTTCATTAAAGCACAGGGGACTCCAGGACCCAACCCTAGTCAAGGCCCTGCTTTCCTCAAATGCCATGGACAGCTCTGTATTATAATCACATTTGCACTTCAAACTCTCTTTTTTTAAAAAAAAAGGAAGTTGAACTTAAAGATGCATTGCAAAACAACACAAAGGTTTAAATATGGATATTGTAGCAATAGTGACCCAAATGACTAAAGTGGAAAAAATGTTACCAATGCTGGAATCAGGGCTTATCTTTTTCCGGTGAGGCCACAAATGAGATTTAACATCAGAAATTCAGGCCATGTCAAAACTTAACTCTACGAACACAATCCCAGTGGATTGTGGAAAAAGAAACAGACTTCACTTACACATTATTTGTGTGAGGACTTTTTATTTTTTTATTTTGGAAATTTTAGTTCCTCATCTGTCCTATGAATCATTTTCCATAACTGTTCACCTAACACCAACTCCAACTAGCTTTGATCTTTTGTGACCTATAAAATTGCAAATGCATGATTACAAGACTTTTGTTGGATATTTTTCAATTTGCTACAACGGCTCCATTTATATAAATATACCAATAGTAACTATAAACCTCAACATTATTTTCTACATATTAATCATATTTATTTCCATACAGTCTCTTAGAATATAAGTTCTATGTAAGCCAGAGACATATCACAGTAATAGTAATGACAGTAACAATTCTAAGAAAAGTCTTCCCTATTATCCATGACCATTGAGCAGTTTCTGTGTTCCAAGCTAAATACTTGACATGGGCATTATCTTACTGATATCTCATAAAACTTGGCACAACTAAAATCATCATTCCCATTGTACAAAAAGAAGAAGCTAAAGTTCAAAGGTAAGCAACTTCTTAACAATTCTGTATCTGGTCTGTGATGAAGCTGTCTGGCTTATGAATCCAGACCATCTGTCACAGGACCCAAGTTTCTTAATCACATAACAAATATTTATAGAGCACATACCATGCACCTGGAGCTGTTATCAGCGCTTGACAAATACTAACTCAGTTAATCTTCATAATAACCCTACGTAGCAAGAATTATTACTATCTCCATTTTAAGTATGAGGAAACTCAAACAAGGAAAGGTCTAGCCCAAGTTGACTCTGCCAACAAACGGCAAATCATGGATTCGAACCCAGGCTAGGGCCTCCAGAGGCTGTGACCTTAACTACCACCCTATCTGCATACCATTCCCTACGCAACAACAGCAAAAGCTATAAGGCACTCATAATGTACTGGACATTGTGAGAATTTCCATACACTGCCTCATGACATTCTCACGGTAATTCTGAAGGTAGACGGTGTTTCTATCTCCACTTTACAGATATGAGTTCTGGGGCGCAGAGAAGTTAATTCCAGCACCCAGAGTCATACGGTTAACAAAGACCACATTGGGGACTACAAAGCAACAACTTCTGGGTTTCGCTCTCCCACCTCCCCAGTTATTTTCCTGAGGCATGAGAGGCTGGGAAACAGCATGAATCAGATTTTCCACCTCTTTAAAACTGCACAGTTAATGTCATTTAGGGTGTGACTATTCATAGATACCTTTGAGCTCATCTTTCGGGAGCTGGTATAACCACGGTGTACACTGCAAAACAATGCAAGCTTTCTCTATACAGTAAAAATGCCAACCTAGCTTGGGGAAAGCCCACCTTTGTGATATCAACTCTTGGGGAAGATTAATTTTAGAAATAAAGTTTACTGTTGGCTAGTCACAGAGGGTCACATCTGTAAATCCAGCCCTGTGGGAGGCCAAGGCAGGACGATCACGTGAGCTCAGGCATTGAGCCTAGTCTAACCAAGAATGAGATCCCATCTCCACTAAGCAGAAAAATTAGTCAGGCGTTTTGAGGGCATGCGTAGTTCCAGCTACTTGGGAGGCTGAGGCAAGAGGTTCCCTTGACCCCAAGAGTTTGAAGTTGCTGCAAGCTATGACAGCACCGCACTCTACAGAGGATGACACAGGGACACTCAGTCGAAAGACAGAAAGAGAGAAAGAGAGAGAAAGAAAGTATATAAGTTAGTTCACTGTTGCTGTTGTTCTTTTTTACACCCAGGAGGAAACTCTGCTCTTTCTTCTCGCAAAGTCTCACTCAGTTTTCTATTCCTACTCTCTTAAAAGTTCCACTATGCAAGCCAAAACAAATCCCTCCAAAAATGCATTATGCATGCTAGTAAGAAAAGTAGTATTTTCTCTATTCATTCTTAACAAAAAATAATGAAGGGATTCAGATGGCATTAAAGTTAATTTCTGGAAACAAATGCCACTATAGCAAAATAAATTGACCAAACGAGTTAAAGAATGCTGATTTCCATGTGTCATTGAGTTCTGGTTTTTGAAGAGACAATCCCTGACAAAATTCCACAAGGTCACAGACCTAGTTGTGTTAGAAATCACAATCACATACTCTGCATCCTAGATGACACCCCAAATCGTAACGGCTATTTTACTACTATTACTTATCCATAATTATTAAAATGTTTTTTAACTAAAGAAAAATAAATAGGGCAGCACCTGTGGCTCAAAGGAGTAAGACGCTGGCCCCATATGCTGGAGGTGGCGGGTTCAAACCCAGCCCCGGCCAAAAACCACAAAAAATATATATATACATAAACATATAAATAAATAAAAGTTACTCCCGTTAGTCGGAATAGGCACAGATATTTATTATAAATAGGTAAGAGAAAACCCAAAGTCTGCCTTTCAATCATTTTATGCTTTCATTTATGTTCTCACTTAATCAACACTTTATACAGAGCCTAGCCTAACTTATGGGAATACGATGGTGAACAAAACAGTTGCGCTCCTTGACCTCAGGGAGGAGAAAAAGAGGCGCTGAAACTACAGATGAATATGGGATAATTACGTAAGTTGTCTGAAGGAAAAGATGAGGAAACCATACAAGAAAAACACACAGCCTAATTCAGATGAGGGGCAGGGAGATGGGTCTGGAAGCGACCTTTAAATTGAGTCTAGAGGATGGGGACATGGGAGGAAGGTGCTCAATATGGTGGGAAGAATGTGTGTAAAGGCCTCAGGTGAAAGGGAACCAAAAGGAGACAGGGCAGTGAGGGAGGCAAGGGCCTTGGGGTCTCATTCCCAGCTTGACCCCTCCCCTGGCGAACCCATTCACCTTTCTGGACCTTGGTTTTCCCTCCAGCTCTAACTGCATTCTCTGGAATAATCATTTCCCCACTCCCTGGAGACTCCACTGAAGAGCCAGTCTGGGCAAGAGGCAACCTTCTTAAAACCTCTTGGGAAGCTGCTTCCAGAATCCTTAACTTGGAAGCTTACAACACTTCTAGGCTGCCCATGAAGGGACTAGATAACAGAATGTGAGGACTAGATTATGTGTACCGTCAGTGGGTAAAACGATTAGGGCTCCACCTGACTTCTGACTGAGTCCACCCTGGAGGCCTGGATATAAGGCAGAACTAGAGCAATGCTTCTCCACCAGGAAAGTCAAGACACTGACTAGCCATGCTACTACCTAGGGTACCACTAATACAGAGAAATATTCAGATGGAAGTGAAAGGATTGAGGTGCCAAAAAGATATTCTTAAGTAATAAAAGATGGTTCCTAAAGTGCCTTCTAAAAAGGGACAGAACTTTGATGTGCTAAACATCATTTTGCAAGTCTGGGGCTGAGCCAAATTGCTCGGGGATGTGGAAGAGAGGCTGCCAAGCCTCTGGTACCTTCTACTCTGTGTGGCACTAGGTCTACCTAAATGTTGGAAACATACTTAAAGAATACTCGTATTAAAGTGCACCCCAATATTAATCTTCTTAGGACTCCCCTGGGCTTCTTCTCTGCCATTAACACTGCTTTGTGGGGTAATATTTTAACTAGGACTCCCTCCTATTCATTTCCTTGAGGGAAGAAGAAGTGTCCTGTTTATCACTCTGTCCTAACTGATAGGTTGGTGTAACACTTAATAAATTAATTCTATTTTCTTTCATAAAAAATACTAGTAAGACTATGTGATAAAGCTTATAATCTGTGTTTACTCACATCATTTAGTCTTCAAGCAACTTTTGATAAAAATATATAAAATTTATTCAGTTTACAAAGTTTTCTCTTTTTTTTTTTGAGACAGAGTCTCACCCCACTCTGTCACACTGGGTAGAGTGCCCTGACGTCATAGCTCACAACAACCTCCAACTCTTGGGTTCAAGCAATCCTCTTGCCTCAGTCTCTAGAGTGGCTGGGACTACAGGCGCCCACCACAATGCCCGGCTAGCTTTTTCTATTTTCTTAGAATCAAGGGTCTCACTCTTGCTCAGGCTAGTTTCGAACTTCTGAGATCAAGCAGTTGATGGGCTTCCCAGAGTGCCAGGATTATAGGCGTGAGCTGCCAAGCCCTACCAGTCTGCAAGGTTTTCAATATGAGATGTTGATGGAAAACTTTTTTAAAACTGGGCAGCACCTATGGCTCAAAGGAGTAGGGTGCCGGCCCCATATGCCAGAGGTGGTGGGTTCAAACCCAGCCCTGGCCAAAAATGGCAAAAAAAAAACTTTTTTAAAACTAAAGTGCAGCAAAATAATGTATACATCTGTAGCTCAGCTCTGCACACTCGAAGAGAAATGGAATCAGCCACACACATGAAACAGTCAAAGGAAGGCACCTACTTCAGAGCAGCAGTATCAAACCTAGAAAATCATTAGAAAGGATGCAACCCACAAGCACTGTTTTTTAGGAAGAAATAACAATGGAAGCCAGGAATGCTGAATGTATCTGTCCCCACCTAGTGACAAAGCCGTGGCTTATAAGATCTTCGTCCACATTCTTACAACCCTGGCTTTCCCTCACCACACCGGGCTGCTACCTGAACAAATCAGATTGTGCTGCTGCAATGATCTCCAGCTGGAAGTCTGTAGTTTTCAGTGAGTAACAGGCCACGTCTTGACAAACCCTACAAGGTCTGCCTCTGCCCACATCCCATTTCTTTGCTGAGCCCAGGCTCCTGCCTGCCCCAGCCACTGTGGCTGTCGTGCTATTCCTGAGTCACATACAGTCCCATCCAGGGATTAGGCCCCTACCCTTGCTTCTGTCTGCTGCACTTTTCCCCTAATCTTTTCTCATCTTCTTCTGGTCTTTACTAAAATGTCATTTTCCCGGTGAAACCTTCCCTGTCCATTCCATTTTAAATTATAAGTCACCCAAAGCTCAGCCACACTTCATCTTTCTCTATTCTTATCACCATTTAGTATATTATGTACCGTACTTATTTGCGTATTTATTTCTGCACTCCCCTCCCCACATAGACTCCATGAGTACAAGGACATTCAACAGTTTGGTGCCCTGCTGTATTCTTCCTACTTAGATGAGTGCCTAGCATAAAGTAAAGCCTCAGTACCTAATAGTTCAATAATGGGTTTATGGATTGATGGATAGAGTTCAAGAGTGGCACAATTCAGAGAATTCAAGAGCTGTGAAATGTCTGACAGCGTCTGGCTGCCCATGGTAAGCAGCTGGTGGCATGCGTGTCATCAACCCTCAGTATGCGTCCTCTCTCGAACTGGTTCTCACTGGTTCTCATTGCATGGAAGTCAGTAAACGGAAGAATGAAGTGACAGGAAGATTTGTCAAAACAGTCCCCCCAGAGCCCGCATGATTCTGGGCTAAAGAGCAAACTGGGCAGCCAATATTTTTTATCAGAACCAAGTTGCTCTTACATGTACAGAAGCAGAAATCACTTCTGAATTGCTTCCCTGGGCCCCTCAGTTTAAGAGGGGAAGGTTTGGCTTGATTAGATTGGACATCCTAAAAAAGAGACCAGATTTCAAAGACGTTCTGGCATGGCCCAACATTTGCCATCAAGCCTGAATGGCTGGCACAGCTGAACCTCCAGGCATAATTCTAAATATAAAACACGAAGCTTCAATTATAACTTAATGACAGATATATAAAGGAAGATATTAAGTGTGGCCAAAAACAAAGCAGTAGGAATGAACCCAGGGTAAATATTAAAACTGCATAATAGCTGTCCTGGCTATCAAACAAAAAAAAAATTAGTAACATTCAGCCAGACCCAAACTAACATAAGCAGTTTATGTTCTTTCATGTCTAAGAATCCAATAAAGCTTTGCATTCAGGCTGTATCTCACCCTCTCGGTGTCTCAAATAGCAAAAACATCCACAAAGAACAACCTGTCCAAACTTGAAAGACACATCAATCCTAACAGATGAAAATGAAATGCCAAAGATCGCTTTTAAACGCACCACTAATTTCCAGTCTAATGTAGAGCTCTATAGCCCAACACAGGTATAAATTGAAAAACAGAAAAGTTTTCCGTTCCCAACTTGGAGCAGCCCCTCTCATGCACTAAGCAGAGTACTGAATTCAATTCCCGACACCCAACCTGTCACCAGCATGAACCCCATGTCACATTTTAATTATTTGCTAGAGAAGTTGGGATGATTTCAACAAATGCCACATGCCAAGACCACTTTTAAATGGCATTAATTTCACATGGAATCATTTTTTAAAAAAAACAAAAAGGAAAAGTACTAGAAAAGAAATGGTGAAAAAATATTTTAGCATTTACTGAAATGGAAACTCTGGCTTTCCAGGATTCTAAATCTCCGTAGCTAAATCTAAGATGGGTAGTAGGGCTTTTCTCTTAAATCTACAATGGGCTGATGCTGCTGTGTGTGTGAGCTGCACCCCATCCTTAGAATTCTCCCCTGTTACTAATGGCCCACTGCTGAAGCATCATTTGGAACCATTCAAAACCATTAGGGCTATTAACTGTGAGTTGGGCCAAGTCTAATAAACAAGTGTCATCCACCAGGAAATGAGTTAAGCTGGCTTTTAAATTTATTTAAGCAAATACACAAAGTCAGAGTGCCGCACAAGATGCTTGTCATGGAATTCTTCTGCGTCGATCTTGCCCGGGATAAATCAGTCATCACTGGAGAGAGTTCCCTTCTGGGGGAAAAAAACCCACATTCAAACAAAGTGACTTTTGCTTGGTTTAAGTGACCAGCTAAAAGTGCCCAAGTATCTCTAGCTATCTCATACATAGCAACTGCAGGTGCACAATAAATATCTAGGAAACTAACCTGGAATGAATCCAGCTCCACCTTCATAAAGTCAAGCATCTGACCTGGAAATTCTAGACCATAAACAGTCACACAGGAGAGAAGAGGTTGTGGTCGATTACGATGGTGCTGTATATATTTTTGTCATGTCTAAGTCACATATTTATCTCAAAATGTGGCCAACTCTGGGTATTTGTTGATGCTAAGCCAACATCCAGAATATTTTCTTTCCCAAAGTCATTCTCATCTTTGAAGAGTTCCCTCAAATATGACCCTCAAAGAAGCCATTCCTGATATAAGCCATTGCTACTCTACTTAGCCTCTAGGTTCAATCACTTCCTGTGTTCAACCACCTGGGACCTGGATTACTAGTCTTCAATCTTGACCTTATAGATCCTGCCTTTGGTCATAATTGTTGCTTGCCTTGGTGCTCCATTAAACAGTTAAGACTTCTGAGGACAGGAACTATACTTTGCATTCCTTTCTCCCCATATGCAAATTGCTTTATGCATTGTGCATATTCAGTGTACACTAACTGAACTGAAAGGATCTCAGTCCTAGATGTAATTCTCTCAAAGTCTCCAACTAGTAGCTTAAAGACCAACCCTACTTAAAAATTAACTTAAATTGTAAGCACAATGAAATCACTCCAAGTTATTAACCTAACCACTCAACATGTTTATTTTCCTACTTGGAAAACCAGGCCAACCATAGGGAATGACCTTCCCCGATAGGTAATTCTAACAGTAATGAGGCAATTTCCTTCAAAGATGATGAGGTTTTCAGGATTCTCTGGAATGCATACCTACCCATTACCATATCATTATTAATTGTTCTCTTTGGGTAGAAACAACACTAGAACATTCCAGAATTTTCAAGCAACATCATATTATATACTTTGGTGTCAACATAATCCCAATTTGATGGTCCCATGGTTTACACAGGTATAATGCATTAGGAAACAGACTTACTAAAGACACCAGAGAGGAATTCTTCAAATCTGTGTAAGTATTTCTAGACTCACACCCAAGGATCTTACTCACTATGTTTACATGAGCATCCATATACATCTGAGTGAAAAAAAGTAAATGAGTCAAAAGATGATTTACTCCCAAACTCAGGTTGCCCGATTTAGAAAATAAAAATATATCGAATCCCCAGTTGAATTTCAGATAAACAAAGAATAACTTTTTAGGATAAGTATCCCAGCAACTATTTGGAACATAGAGCAAAAAAATTATTCTTTATCAGAAATTCAAATTTAACTGGACATCCTATATTTCTCTCTGGCAACCTTACCCCAAACCCAGAAACTGTATTATTGAGTCAATTTTTAAAAAAGAAAGAAAAAAAAAGAAAAGAAAAGCACATTGCAATGAATATGTTTTATAAAACCTTAACTTGCAGAAAGAATGAAATAAATATTCAAATAACATATCGCTTCTCGGCCTTTTGGCTAAGATCAAGTGTAGTATCTGTTCTTATCAGTTTAAATATTCAAATAACATGACAGAGCATTTTAAAAAGCTCAAGATAGTGATGGCAGGAAAAAGAACAGAATGAGGTATACTGAGCATTAACTCTGTGCTAGGAACTGTGCCAAACCCTGGGAGCGCATGAGCTTATTTAATTCTTAACACATCCTTATGAGGTAGGGATAATTAATAATATTTTACAGGTTAGGGAACGAAGATATAAAGAGTAGCACAATGTCACAGAGCAGTATAGCACAGACTCAGACTTACACAGTTTAACAAAGGGCTTACACGCTTAAGCACTATCTCCCTTTTACAGGTGAAGAAAGAGAATCTTAGCCATCTGCCCACGGAGGTACTAATCAGAGCAACTGAGATCCAAACCTCGGACAACCTGTTTAGGCCCAATAGGCTATTGTCTCTTCAAATCATGCCCAATCAGAAATGTGCACTTCCCACCTACCCCTGCCTCAGTTGTCCCAATAAATTGGAATGCTTCATCTTCAAAGTACTGTGCCTTCCCCTAGAATGGGTTCCTAGAAATTTCTATCAGATTCATTCAGCTAGATTTTGAGTCCCTACTACTGTAGGTGATTCTGGGTTGAATGGCGAACATGGGAAAGATTTCTAGTTGGGGAAGGAATTTGCTGTTACTGCCTTTTCTGTACCAGCACATCTCTTTAAAATAAGCAACTTATCTAACGTCTACCAGTCTTGCTGCCTTACAGCAAATTCTTGCTCCCGCACACAAATCCCAAATGCTAGCAATAACCTGGGTCACAGACATGAAGGCTAATTGGAAGCAGCCCAAGCCAGCTTCAAGATCCAATTATGTGAGGAAGAACCACAAAAACCAAGACTCTTCTGGGATCTCGGATTATTCCATTTATAACATCAGAGTTGAGAAAAGAGTAGATTTACGTATAGGAATCCTCACAATTCTAGGTGCTTGTCTGCCTCTGGAATGGAGACAGATGTCTTTCACTGGGTTTGCAGGCCTGCGTGTGCACACACACACATGGCAAGTGTGCACCATCTAAGGCAAGGATATCAAGGCTTCACTGCTGATCTAACTTTATTCTCAAAAACTTCCTAGAGGGAGCAGAGGGCAGGTTGTCAGACAATAAATGAGATGCAGGAAAAGGAGGTGGGGTCTGTAATAAGATGGACACAGAAGCATATGAAGAACACATAGAAATCTACAAGCGCCGTTTGCTTGGTTTTGTCTCCCCTTAGAGGCGCTGTGAGGGCACAGGCCATGTTTGTTTTATTCACCATTGTGTTTTCCAAGTGCTTCACACAGAATAGGCACCCAACTAAGTGATGAAGGAATGAATGAGCAATCACTGTCCCGGCACCCGTAAGCAGTGTGCACACTTACTTTTGTGCACAATGCCCTTGAAATCCATGACAAAGGTTTTTTACTTTCTTGCAATCACACCTTATCTTCAGGGCTCACGGTGCACATGTATCATCATTCTTCACAGAGACAGTTCAGCTGGAACTATCCTAACTGGCCTCTGTGACACTGGCTCTGACCATCCTCCAGCCCATTCTTCATTTGGCAGCCAGAGCGCTATTCCTCTCCAGAAAGCCGGCCATGCTCCCTGCTGCTCCAGCCATGCTCGAAGCTTACATCGTCCCAAAGGTGCCACACTATACTGAGCCTCTGTGCCCCGGGCCACCTGGAATGCTTTCCTCTTATCTGCCTGGAAGTCATCTTTCAATAATAAAATCAAAGTTTGTTTCTTCCAGGAGACTTTGCTTCTCTCCCTTGTCCCCTGAGAAGAACCAACATTTTGGCTCGGCACCCGTAGCTCAGTGAGTAGGGCACTGGCCACCTAGACCGAGGCTGGTGGGTTCTAGTCCAGCCCGGGCCAGCTAAAACAACAAGGACAACTACAACCAAAAACTAGCCAGGCATTGTGGCAGTGCCTGTAGTCCCAGCTACGAGGGAGGCTTAAGGCAAGAGAATCGCTTAGGCCGGAGAGTTTGAGGTTGCCGTGAGCTATGATGCTACAGCACTCTACCAAGAGCGACACAATGAGACTCTGTCTCAAAAAAAAACAAAAAAAGAAGAACCAACATTTCCATCTCTTGTCCTCAAAGTAACAATTACAGGCCAAGCATCATATTTACGTCACTATGAGTTACAAGAAGGCAGAGCCCATGTCTTAAAGGCTCCATTTTATGACTAGCATAGAATCTGGCACACAGAAAGTACACAGTCATCATGAGTGAGATGGACGAATGGGATTCAGAGAGTAAAAGTGAAAAACTATTAATCTCATCATTTCTTGGTATTTTACTCCACTGGAGGAATACCATCTAGACCCATTTGTTAATGTCTACCTATAAATCTACTATAGAAAATTACTGAATGGAAGGACAGTGGTGAATGCTGTTTTCATCACTACTGTTTAAGTGGACACCTGCTATCCAACAAACTTGATAGAATACTACTTACTTCTATAGCCCCTGATTAACTGGGCTTGAGATATCAAAAACAGAGGGAGAAGGTACTATTGAGATGGTAAGAAGTTTCACCTCTACTATCCATGGTGCATCATGGAAGCCTAGTACACAGAATTCAGAAGGATCCAAGGCTTTCCCTGGGTTCACAGGGAAGAGAGAGGTGATTGTTGACAATATCCACCATGGTACAGCAGAGGGAAAAAAAAACACAGTCCCACGTGATCATCTCTGACCCAGTCTTCACCCTTCACTGTACACAGGAGGAGACAGATCCCTCATAAGTGGTCAGTTAGTGGCACAGGCTTCTCAATACATACATTCATTCATTTAACATTTATTGAGGAATTACTAGCTCTGGTCTGGTGTTATTTGCTGGGATAAAACAATAACCCAGAACATTCATGGTCACCAGCCTAGTGAAATTTACAGTTTATTTAATGCCAAATCCACAGTTCCTCTTCCAGCCTCATCGTATGTCTCCAATTCCTACTTCCCTTCAGCTATTTAATTCCCATTTTCTTATGTTTAGTGGCATTTAAACATAAAAACTCTTTTTAAAAATAAATACCCCAATCTGAAACATTTCAACCAATTCATAATTATCCTTTCTTTCCCTCTCTCTATTCTATTTATATCAAACTTTTATAATTCACATCTAAACAAAAATTCCACAATGGCATTTGAAATATTCTCTAGATAGCAACAACACCATCCCCAAATCTCAGTTCAAAGAAGTTTTCATCACAGTATTACAAGGACATGTTGGTGAAGTGTATTTATACATATCTTCCAATGCAATTGTCCAGAGGTTAGACAATCATAACTACGTTTAGGAACTCAAATCAGTGCTTGATAGTTCTTATAGTAAGGAAATTCTATTTTTAATTCCTAATCAAACCTTTCTACTAACAGTAAAACTAAATACACTCTATCACCAAAGATTACAGAAAAGAACCAGTCACCACCTGCCAACAAATATCGTAGTGCATGTGATTTTGGTCTGCAATTCTTCTGTTTAATCTTGTTTTTCTCTTTTAAAATGAGACAAATTAATTGGTAGAAAAATTAACCAGGAAAAGAGACTGCTCTGAAATCTTAAATGATTTAGTCAAAAATATTTTTTCAAAGAGAGTAAATGATCCAAGATGGAAATATCTACGTATCTATAATTTTCACTAAAGTGTTTCTATTTTGACTCTGGAATAAACATATGACTTTTCAAATTCATGTTGGTTTGCAAAATTCCAGGGCACCAACTAGCAGTCATTTCCATAAAGTAAAAAAGACACATTCTGGTTCTTATTCTAAACAGGCCACCAGAAAACAAAACTAATACTGTGAACAAACAAATCTTAGCTAAAACTCATTGAAATAATCCAAATGGTTTCCATTCCAGGGAAAATAGTAAGTCAGCAGTTTGCATATGGCTACCTTTTCTAAATACACCAAATAAGCAAAAATGCCACCAGAGGAAAGTGCAAATGCTGAACCCTTTCTATTTCTGTTTCCACGGGACTGCAATTCAATCAATACGGGCCGGCAGCACTCAGCCCTCCCGTGTGCACACTTCCAGGTGGCTTCCGCGTCCCGCCCAGAAGCCCAGAGAACTACCAGGACAAGGTTCATGGAGTCATCTCTCAAACCACAAAGCAAGTGTCAAAGAAAGCCTGAGGCCCAGACTCCCAGTCTTAGAACGAGTAGAGGGAAACCAAGAAAATTAATGTTTAGAGGGTATGGAGCAATCAAAGCTGTCACAAATAACACGGAGATTCTAAACAAGAAAACAATGGGGACAGAGCTAAGCATTCCTCAAAGAACAAAAGGCTCAGAACAAATGAATAAATGAATCACAACCCTTCACCTAATACCAGTAACTGTCTGGAGTTAGAGAAAAACTGTTGAGCAAAAATATTCTATATAAGGAAACTTACTTAGGGGAAGTATTCAAAACCCAAGACGGTCCTAAGTGCAAAATCTGGAGGGAGAAAAGTCTGTCCAGGGTTACGAAAGGGCATTTGAGAGTCGCATCCTGGCACCACATTATTTTTGAAGAGCAACAGAAAAATGAAAATGAAAATTGCTGTTTAAACTTCCAGACAAACAATTTCTTTCCAAATCCCTCTCCTCTTACAGGACTTGAAAGGCAATAATTAGTCAAGAAAACAGCCAAATGAGGAAGTGGTATTCTTTTACAATTTCTGTTAATCCCCACCAGCTGTAATTTAAGAAATTCAGTGACATCAGCACTTATTTGAAGCCAGCAAGAAGGACAAGTGCAGAATCATCTGAAAGGGGGAAAAGAAATTCAGAGGGGTGGGGGGCAAATGGAAAATGCATTTGGAAACACGGGAAATTAATTCACTTTGCAGTGAATCACTTCTACAGCTTCAAGTACCAACAACTGCCAAAAATAACATAAAAAGTGGAAAAGGAAGCATAAGCACTCCAAACGTAATCAAAGGATCCAGTGGCACTTGGGAAAAAAGATTCTCTGAAACAAGCGAAGTGAACATCTCTGAAAACAAACAGAAAGGGATCTAGCCATTTGTGAGCCAGAAACAAAGATCCAATAGAAGTGACAGTCCTTTCGGGGGGGGGGGGGGGGGGGAGAAAAAGGACACACCCACACTTACTCACGGAATGGCGGGGGGTTAGATTTTTTTTTATGACTATGGGCAAAAAAGGCGGATTGAGCGTTGAGGGGTTCCCCGGGAGGAG
>CAUYRH010047104.1:0-40551 GCA_963574655.1 Perodicticus potto
TACAGCAAAGGAGACAACAACCAAAGCAAATAGACATCCTACCCAATGGGAAAGGATATTTGCATATCTTGAATCAGACAAAGGCTTGATATCCAGGATCTATAGAGAACTCAAATTAATCCACATGAAGAAAGCCAACAATCTCATAAATCAATGGGCAAGATACATGAATAGAACCTTCTCTAAAGAAGATAGATGAATGGCTAACAAACATATGAAAAAATGCTCAACATCCCTAATTATTAGAGAAGTGCAAATCAAAACCACCCTGAGATACCATCTAACTCCAGTGAGAATGCCCCACATCACAAAATATCAAAACTGCAGATGCTGGCATGGATGTGGAGAGAGGGAACACTTCTACACTGCTGGTGGGACTGCAAACTGATACAACCTTTTTGGAAGGAAGTATGGAAAACTCTCAAAGAACTAAAGCTAGACCTCCCATTTGGTCCAGCAATCCCATTACTGGGATTCTATCCAGAAGGAAAAAAAATCCTTTTATCATTAGGACTGTGGCACTAGACTGTTTATTGCAGCTCAATTTATAATCACCAAAATGTGGAAACAGCCTAAATGCCCACCAACCCAGGAATGGATAACAAGCTGTGGTATATGTACACTATGGAATACTATTGAGCCATTAAAAAAAATGGAGACTTTACAGCCTTTGCATTAACCTGGATGGAAGTGGAACACATCATTGTTAGTAAAGCATCACAAGAACGGAGAAGCATGAATCCCATGTACTCAAGTTTGATATGAGGACAATTAATGACAATTAATGACACGGTGGGGGTGTGGGAAGGGGAAAGCAGAGAGAGAAAGAATGATGGAGGGGTGGGGAAAGGAAGAGCAGAGAGAGGGAAGGAATGAGGGGGGTGGGGTCTTGGTGTGTGCCACACCTTTGGGGGGCAAAACACGATTGTAAGAGGGACGATACTTAACAAATGCAATCAGTGTAACCTGGTTTCTTGTACCCTCAATGAATCCCCCACAATAAAAAAAAAGAAGAAGAGGAGGATTATGGGTAATACAAAACAAAACAAACAAAAAAAGAAAACCAAGGGATGAAACCAGTTTCCTATTACCGTCTGCTCTTTGATTGGCTGAACAAAAGAATACACTGAAGAAAATAATGCCCTTTTATTAAATGGTGCTGGGAAACTGGATAACCACATGCAAAAGACTGAAACTTGACCCACACTATTTACCACTTATAAAAATAAACATAAGACATCTTAAAGATTTAAATCTCAGACATGAAATGATAAAAATCCTAGAAGAATTCATGGGAAAAACTCTTAATAATTTCAAAGACTTTATTGGCAATTACAACAACAAACACAAATGGGACTTAATTGAACTACAAAGCTTCTGCACATCTAAGGACATAACAATTAAAACAAGCAGACAACCTTCAAAATGGGAAAAGATATTTGCATGTTACAAATCTGACACAGGGTTGATAACTAGGATCTGTAGAGAACCCAAATTAATCAACAATAAAAGAACACACCATCCCATCTATTACTCAGCAGCAGACATGAGCAGAACCTTCTCTGAATAAGACAAATAGCTAACAGACATATTAAAAAATGCTCATCATCCTCATTATCATTGAAATGAAGATCAAAACCAACCTCAGATAATACGTAACACCAGTGCAAACAGCCCACATTGCAATGTCCCAAAGCTGCAGATGATGGGGTGGTTGTGGAGAGGAGGGGGCACGCCTGCAGTGCTGGTGGGACTGTAAACTAATGCAGCCTCTTTGGAAAGAAGGATGAAGAATCCTTAAAAAACTGAAAATACACCTTCCATTTGATCCTCAATTTCATTACTAGGCATCTACCTAGAAGAAAAAAAATAATTTTATCGTAAGGACATTTGTACTAGATTGTTTTTTTAGCTCAATTTATAATGGTCAAAATGTAGAAACAACCTAAATGACCATCCATCCGGGAAATGGATTCGTCACCTGTGGGAAATGTATACCACCTGCCATAAAACAAGGTGGAGACTCATTTCCGTTGTTGTAATGGCCAGTAAAGTCTTCTTTGACATTTTTAAGAGTTTTTCCCATGAATTCTTCTAGGATTTTTATCATTTCATGTTTGAGATTTAAATCTTTAAGACATCTTGAGTTTATTTTTATAAGTGTTAAGCAGTGCAGTAAAAAGATAGGTAAATCTTTTGTAAAACTTGGATAGAGGTGAAACACATTCTTCTTAGCAATGTATCACAAGAGTGGAAAATTAAGTATCTAACGTACTTAATTTTAACGTGAAGACAGTAGATGAACTAATATACACCTACACAAGAGAAAAACTGAAATACAATTTAAGATTAGGGGGCTGGGTGTGGTGGCTCACGCCTGTAATCCCAACAATCTGGGAGGCCAAGGTGGGTGGATGGCCTGAGCTCACAGGTTCGAGACTACCCAGAGCTGGAGCAAGACCCTGTCTCGAAAAATAACCAGGCATTCTGGCGGGCACTTGTAGTCTCAGCTACTTGGGAGGCTGAGGCAAGAAAATCGCTTGAGCCCAAGAATCTGAGGCTGCTGTGAGCTATAACACCATGGTATGCTATGGGGTAGTGACAAAGTGAAACTCTGTCTCAAAAAATAAAAAATAAAAAATAATAAAAATATATAAGATGTGTGAGGGAGAAGGATTGCCATGCTCCCACTTAACAGGCATGATGTAAGAGTATATGGCGCACCTCTTGGGTGTGGGATGTAGCTACAACATGGACTCTACCTAACAAATGTAAATGTCATAAACTAACTACTTGTTTCCTCACATTAATCTGAAATTTAAAAAATAAAATACACAACAGGTATAGGAACAGGAAAACGTCACAGTGTATTGGAAAGTTTGATCAAATACAGAATGTAAGAAACTTTAAATATAAATAAACATAACAATAAAACTTTAAATAAATTTGTCATAGACTAGAGGCAAAGCTAATCTCAGGCCTTTGGATTACAAATAGACTTACCACGATGAATGTTGCTTCGATAGATTAGTTGGTATTATTGAATTTCTGAGTTATTATTATTTCATATTATTGCTATTATTTAACTTTTCCACCTGATTTTCCTCATGAAATTTTAGTTAAACTTTTCAAAACTACATGTTTTTTTAAAAAAAATTATGCAGAACT
This sequence comes from Perodicticus potto, assembly GCA_963574655.1. NCBI lineage: Eukaryota > Metazoa > Chordata > Mammalia > Primates > Lorisidae > Perodicticus > Perodicticus potto. Next base: position 3,169 of record CAUYRH010047104.1, read on the forward strand.
CTATATTAAGTTTTATATCATGTTTTCATTTATAATAATTCATCATAACTTTAAATATGGTAACTTACTTTTAAAGTGACCACTATATTTTTCTTCTAATGTATTTAATGGTAGAATTATCTTGAAGATATTCTAAGTATTAGGGAGGTAATATTTGGTGCTTAGAATAATGAGCCCTTAATATTTGATACATACATACATATGACATATGAAGGTCAACCAACCCACAGACAAAAAAAGGATCTGGTCTATGACGAATGACATATTCGTAATAAGAAACCTGCCCAGCAACCTAACAGCTTACCTTTAATATGTATTATTAAAGTAGCATTATTACTTTGAAAATGGTTAGCCTAAAAGTAAACATAAATGAAATGTGAATATTGTTATGTATTATTAATTCTACCCCAAAGCTTTTAAAGGGAAAAATAAAAATTTCAACTTTCCCTTTAAAGGATCTTCTGAAAGAGTAAAATTGCCTAATGTTTAGGTTTCTTTGTAAGACATTAAAGAACTCTACATTTTGAAAAAAACTACAATGTAAACTCAGATAAAAGAAAAATATGCATTCTAAATATAGATGCTTGTTGAGATTTAGAGAATGTAGGTTACTTATGGTACTAGTGAATCTATTCACTATTGTCAGAGTAAACACTAAGGAAAGATGGCTTTCAGAATTTTCTCAATTTGGTGAATTTTGAAATATATTTTTGGCAGAACTTCATTGGTATTGAGCTTTCACTTGCCAAGTTTGAAATACATGGACATGCAAAGTAATTACATTTTTTGTGCTCTGGGAGCGTGTAATTGACCTGTTTATCTCTAGTTAGGCCTTTAGAAGACAGTTCCATGAGGAAATAGTTTAATTAGTTTTTATCAAGAACTGTGAAAGATACGAAATTTTTCTCTATTTTCTAACAAGCTAACCTTTCACAATTTCCTGGATGCTGGTAGGAAGCATGAGACTCCTGGGTCTGGGATGAAGGACTCCATTACTCACTCCCAGCAGCCAGCATTATCTTTGCACTTGTATAATTTCCCCTTAAGCCCCAAGTCCCAAAGAGCTTTGCTTCCCATACAGGTGTTTGCATCACAGCTGAGGCACCCTGAGTCCAGACAACACTCAATCTTTTAAAAAGTCCAGCATTGGCCCTGAAGGCAGCATCCTCCAGGATAGTCAATCTCCCCCAGGGAATTATGATGTAAGTTCCCAACAGTCCTGCCTGCTAGAACAACTGAAAAAGACAAAATGTATATATCCACACATAAGTTCTGCAGCACGAAACGCACCTTAGAAATAATCTCCTTCCAGCAAACTTAACTGAATCCTTAGTCCGGAGTCTCCTCTGCTGTGGGCATGTTAATGTGTGAGACAACTCTCCATGCCTAAACTGAAGTCTTGTCCATATAGAAAGATATTCTTCTGAGATATTTATAAAAGCATCTCACACTGATGGTAGAAGTTTCAAGATTTTGATTAGCATAACATGCATAGGACAATTATTCACAGCTATTTTATGCATTAGACAATGCAGGCATTGTTCAAGGACTTCAGGCATCTCAGTGAATAAAGCTCACAGACTCCCGTGTTTCTTGGATGTCATGTTCTAGTACGGGAAGAAATACATTAAAAAACAGTGAAATAGCTAGCCAGCTAGAGTCACACATAGGGCTTACATGCACTAAGCATGATAACAATGCAGAACAAGTAGTATGGTGCATAGAATCATCGTGAATTTCAGTTTGAACAGAAACCAGTATATACCTGATGACTTAACTGTGTTTATAATTGGCGGTGGTGGGGGTGCAGATAGAGGGAACATTAAGCAAAGAGGGCCCTGAGATTGGTGCAGGTTTGATGTGTACAGGAAAATTAAGGCAGCCGGTGTTGATGAATAGATACAAAGAAATGAAACAGGATGGGGAATGATATAAAGAAACCCATATGTATCAATTGAAGGATCTTAAAAGGACTGCTGTGAAAAGAATGAAGGCAGACCAGGTACGAACCTTTATCAATTATCCAGAATTTCGTGATATAGGCGTTAATTCTTTATATTGTGCATATTTTTAGATTGTAGAAGTAAGATAAATTTGCTAGACGCGAGACATTAGGAAATAAAATCAAGCACGTGTGAAATTCAACAGAGCGTCCATCACCAAGGGTAAAGCAGGGTACGCTGCGAACTTGAGGTGCTGCAGTGTGTCATCACAGGTTCAAATGCACCACTCTGGCCCCGGGTGCTGATAGCGGGTTAAGTGGTGCATGTGTGGGGGAAGGAGGTAAAGGGGATTCTCTGCACTGTCTGTTCAATTTTACAATAAACCTAACATTGCTCTAGAATGAAGTCTATTAGTTCAGAGATAAATAAAAAGAAGAAAAATGTTTGTCATAGCAATTAAAATAATGAAATTGCTGTTTATCATGACAGAAAGGTTTTCTGCTAGGCTGAGCATCTTGAGTTTGCTTTTGCCCAAGCTAAGGGTCACGTACCTATTAGATGTGCAGGTGGAGGCAATAAAAAGAAACTTAGAAATATGACTCAACATGTCAGGGGAGGATCTAGGCTAGAAATAAAATTTTTGAAACTATAAGTATATGTCAGATATAGATTGTTTTTAAATATACGAGGATGTTGTGATCACTGAGAGAGAGGGTAGAAACAGAATCTCTGGTATTTCACAGTTGGGAAGCTGAGAAGAAATGAGGGAAAGGATGGGTAGGAATATCTCACGAGGAATGAGGAAAACCCCAAATGGTAAAACACAGCAACTGATGGTTGGATGTGGCAATGTGAACGGGATAAGTATCACTGACAAGAGACGTTTTCCTCAAGATTCGGAACAGAGCCTGATTATAGAAGTGCTGAGTACATTGGATACTTTCCCCTCCATTCTTGAGATAATTTACTCAGGAGAATATGCTCCAGGTCCATCCGTGTAAACATAAGAGGTAAGGTCTCCATCTTTTTTTTCAGTCCTTCTATGAAACCAACTTGTATTTACTCACACTTTCCTATGAAAGATAGAACACAACTATAGCCCAGGATGAAGGAAAGAAATGGAGTGGGAAGGGAGGGGCGGAGGGGGGTTCGATAGAGGGAGGGTTAATGGTGGGACCACACCTATGGAACATATTGCAAGGGTACAAGTCAAATCCATCAAGTGTAGAACATAAATGTCTTAACACAATAATCAAGTAAATGAGGCGAAAGCTACATTAATTAGTTTGATGTAAGCACATCAAATTGTATAAAAAAACACATTGTACCCCACATATGCATAAATGTATTCATGATCTATGTGTATATGACTTAATACCAAAAAAAAAATGAATTATTTTGGATTCAAGGGAAAAGAAGAAAAGCATGTCTGGATTGCTATAGTGTAAGAGGGCTAGATAAGATTATTTCTGCATATCTTCAAAGTACACACACAATATTTACACACAGAGATTGTGCCAAAAAATATATGGACATTTTTAAAACATGAAAAATCAACCAAAATTGTAATACTCGAGTTACTTTCACTTCTGCAATTATAAGAGATACAAGATACAAAGTAACAAATATTAGCAGTATATACTGAGTATTACAATTATATACAATGTATATACACAAAATATGGATAGTTAACAATGTAACATGTGCTCTGTGATTAACAGTAATGCGCCACAACACGCAGCACACATAAATACAGAGAATGTAATGAACTTCAAGTTAATAGGGAATTAAACTTTTGAAACTGTGAGATACATCTACCACTCCAGAGCAAAGAAATGGGAGAAAACCACATGGAAAAGACATTTTTTCCTAAGTAGAATATACAGGAAGATAGTGTTTTTTCTCATGGCTAAAGACACATTCCCTCCCACGCCCATCCCAACCCTGTGAGTCCTGAATGTACACCTGAAAGCCAGGGGGTTATGTGAATGACTTTGCATATGCATGCTATTTGCTGAAACTAGATAAGAGAATTTGAGTTATTCACATAGATGATTTTAAAATATTAGCCATCTGATTGCTGTTGATATTACTTACAATTAGTTGCTAATTTCTATACACAAATTAAAAATAAAACACACTTATTCAGTTTACACTATAGGAAAACAAATGAATTTTTATCCTAAATTAAACTTTCAGTTGTGTTAGTCTCAGATTTCTATGTAAAAATTATAGTTTCTGATTATGTAACTCATAATGATAATTTAACAGTTACAAAATTACATTATACAACTTGAAATAGTTAAAAAGAACATTGCATAAGTGTGCATGTAATTTAAGAGTTTGTTTCTAAGTAACATATTGAGTAATACAATAATTATTCCAGAGAAAACTAGTTTATTATTTTCTTAGCCTGCTAAGTTATTGATATTTCATTAATGGATAGTTTTTATTCAGTCTTCCATGATGATATTCAATTTAAGGAATAAGCATGATTGGTAATATGTTTTTTAACTCTAAAACTATATGTGAATACACAATAGGCAGAAAAAAATAAAATAGCTTCTTCATCAAACAGAAAAAGGAACCAGTGCTTTCTACATAGCATCTTTAATTTACCTAATTGGAATAGCACATCAAAAGAAAATGTTCTTGATAGAAATAAACACTTGTAAGAAATAAATCACATGTTACTACCAAGTGAAAATGAAATACCAAATCAATAATTAGGGATAGTTTGAGTCAGAAGGGAAAAATAAAAATAAAAAACTTGAATCTGGACTTACAAATCAAGATTTGTGTTCCAGCTCTACCCCATGGTAGCAAATCACATCATCTACTTCCCAAATTCATGCAGGCTTTGCAATAATTAGATTCAAGAATGTATGAACTTTAAAAAATACAAACTCCTAAGTGTCTTTGCCATGCATTAATCACTTTACATTGCAAGATTCATGATTTTTATGCATCAAACACATCAGAAGTCAGATATACAAGAAGGTGTATAGGACCCAAATATGATATTTGCATATTCAGGCCTTTTAAATATAAAGTTTAAATATATTTATATTTATTGTTGTATTATGCTATATTATTAATATTTTACATTGCTATTGGTATGAATAATAACTGTATTGCTTGATTTTTTTCTCTATAGTATAATTGTCACTGAGCCCAAATAAGACGTAAAGGCCCCCAACCAGAGAAGGCTGGCTACGTGGTAGCAAAGAAAGTAGGGCATGAAATCCCCATAAATAAGAGCTACATTGAGTCATTTATTGGTAATATAGATTGGTAATTGGTTAACAAGAGCCGGCATTGAGTCATGTTCACATCCCACGGAAGGGGACATTCAAGATTTTAAGAGGCAGGGAGCTGTGTTCTAGAAGGTGAAATTTAGATGAGTTTTGTCTAATAGTACTGAAATATTGTTAACAAAAAAAAGACAAATGTGTTCCCCAAACTGCAAATTTACTGTTGTGAGTAGTGTAAGGTGACACAGCAACTGTAGGTGTGGGGTACAATTCATCCCCAAAAGAAGCAGATGCCCTTGACATCAGCCCTTCCTCCTCCGTCAGACCATGGCCAGGTGTATTACTTGCCCTCAACACTTACCTACCCCTTTCCTCCCTTGGAAGAATCAATCTTCCCCAGACTCTCTTAAAAAAATTACATTTCATTTGTCTGAGGATCAGCCTTGATTTGAAATCATGAGAACATGCCTGCCCCTCCACATAGAAAATTATCTACTGGCACGTTGGTAACTGTGCTTCTTTTTTCATTGAACTAAAGTTTTTTATTTATTTTATTCTTACAGATGAAAGGCATAATGTTTATAAGTTGGTGTAAACAACTGACAAGGGGATTTTTTTTGTCTTGTTTTATTTTGTTTTCTATTTTTTAATAGGGAAAAGCCTTACAGAAGGCAGACATCATTCTGCCTCTGAAGAGGGAGAGAGTTTGCTGCCTGAGGCAAGAACAAGCCATGAAAAGGCTAAAGAAAGGGCAGTTTCAAAATGAGTGATTTTCACATGTTTAACATGCTTTAAGACTCACACAGATTTACTTTCATCAGAGTGGGAACAAAGAGGCGTTGCCAGACAAGTACAAACCTCAAAGCTGCTGATGGTTGAGGTTATTTCCCCCCATTTCACAGAGTTGAATCCATCACAAAAGAAGCCACATGTACAAGATCCACTAGTCAAGATGGCAACGTATTTGGGAGCGTGGTTCGGTCTCTAACTCCACAGTCCCTGGAAACAACCCAGAGCTCCCAGAGAGCGATGCTGAGTCCTCCCCCAGGCTCAGAGAATCAAGGTCAGACATGGAAAGAGCAGGCTGGGTGACAGTGACCAGGGCGGTCCAGCGATCCCCACATGTTTGACAAACACTGTGGGTACCATTTAATGACAACTCTATGGAGGAAACGACTTTGGCTTGTGCTCTAAGGACAGGAGCTTAGAGATTCACTTGCCCAGGGCAAGACTCATGATGACTAACCTGTTATCTCCTAGGTGTTAAATCTGTACAACCAGCATGTGATTGAGACATTATCTTCATCACCATTTCCATGCTGAGGGAACTGAAACCAAGACCACTGAAGTGATATATTCTCTTGTTCACATCCATTCAGTAAATATTAACCAAGTATCTCATGTGCCTCATGTTTCCCTAGATGGTTGGGAAACTGGCCAACCACATGCAGTTCTTCTTCTTACGGTGAGAAAGTGCAGGAGAGAAGGAAAATGAAGTGTGACGAATAAAGGCAAGAATGAGATGACTTCAGCAGTTGGAGAAAATAGCAAAAGATGATGTCAATTAGGTAGTGAGAAGAAGCTGAGAACTTGTTTTTTGAGTGAGCCCTGACTAACACGAGGCGCACAGGCACGAAAAAGAGCTAACAGTCATTTCCAGCAAAGAAAACCGCAAGTGTAAAAAGCTCAAGGAATTTATGTGAAAAGCTTCAGTTGTGACTCATCATGTTGGCTTTTTCTAATAGCTATTTTTGTTGGTTTCTTAAAAAGCTGTGTACAGTTGGAGGGGCAGGTCTTGCATTTATAATAGAACAGGATCTTCATACTAATAGCCAAAGTAGCACAAATATGTTGTCCCTTCTCTTGGCACGCTAAACAGAGGACACTCCTCTCAGGTAAGAAGGAGGCTGCGTACGTCAATGGATGTGGCTTAAGTGATGATTCATTTGTTTGTGAAATACTTTAAGAAAGGATGTATGAAGAAGAAGAAAAGTGAACGCAGTGGGCATGACAGGCTGAGTAGTTTCAGCAACTACGAAGTTGTGGTAAAGCAGCCTTGGTTAGTAAGATTGGGGGAGAAATTACAAACTAGAATTTTGAACTCAGCACCTCTGATTAACTTCTCATCTAAGGTACCTGTTGTCAAATGAAGTGTTTAATCTACATTTCCATGAATTCTGGAATAATCTATGAAAGACTCGATAGGTGAAAGTCATTTTTTTGAAAGCAATGAGTAATAAATGAGTTATAAAATAACATATGCCTCAGGGTGGCACCTGTGGCTCAAAGGAGTAAGGCGCTAGCCCCATATGCCATAGGTGGCAGGTTCAAACCCAGCCCTGGCCAAAAACTGCAAAAAAATAACAATAAATAAATGACATATGCCTCGGTATATGACAAAAAGTGGTTTTCAAACTTTTTTTTAATGTAGATACTTATTTGTTAATAAAAATTTACCAATCAGGAATGTACTCTGTTCTCAGATGTTTTTGTCCTATCTTGTCTATACTGTTTAATGTATAGAACAAAGGTTGGTTTCAAGGATAAAAATATTTGAGACTTTGGAAAATTAAAAACAACACAAAATCAACATTGAGTTTTGTAGATTCTTAACATTTCTACTTAAAGACTTAAGAAAATAAAAAAATACTCTGGGATGCTAACAGGTTAGGATATCATCAGTAGCTGAATAATTTTAATTCACCTACAAGTTTTGCCTTAATTTATAATAGCTTAATCTGATTAAAATGTGAAAAAGTATGGGCATCATATTTTCAAAATGAAAAGTGATCTGGGTCCTGGTAAACCCATTTCGTATCCTGTTTAGAGGTCGAGTAATGCACACGGTTTGGAGTCAAAGGCAGCAAAATATTTCTGGGTTTCTTTCTCTAGCCCAGTGGTTCTCACCTTCCTAATGCCGCAACCCTTTAATACAGTTCCTCATGAGGAACTGTATTTAATACACCACCACACTGAGATAACCTTTACTCATGTTGTGGTGACCCCCACCCACAAAATTATTTTCGTTGCTACTTCATAACTATAATTTTCTACTGTTTTGAATAGTAATGTAAATATCCGATATGCAGGATGTATTTAGGTGACCCCTGTGAAAGGGTCATTTGCCCCCTAAAGAGGTGGCAACCCACAGGTTGAGAACCGCTTCTCTACCCTCTTTTGCTCCAAAGCTCCCAATATCTAACCTGACACTGTTTACCTTTTACTGAAGGTTCTAGGCTTCATCTGATTACCGGCAAGGGAGGACATAAATCAAGGAAAGCCGAGACTCAGCCTTACATCTGCCTTACCGCCCACTAGGTGCTGTAGTTCTTTGCATATTTCACAACCAGAACCATCAGATCTGGATTCTGCTGGGAACATCCTTAGACACAAAGCTCCACTTATTTTAAACCAACAAAGATAGATAATCCGAACGATAAAATTTGCTAATGTCTTGGGATTTCCTGAATTTTCTTTCTAGAAGCACATTTTTTATAATCTTAAATCTAATTTCTAGTTCATTTGTTTAAAATCATTCTACTAACAAATGCTCGCGACATGCTATTTGTGATTAAGTTATCTGCATCTGTCCTGTTAAAACTATATTATACTTGTCCAGTTTCCTTACATGTGGCATATTTTAATTCAAACATTATTTTTTTCTAAAATATTCTAAAATTTTCTAAATTTTCTAAAATTCGTGTCCTAGGCTGGTGGAAAGTGGTCAGTTATCTTAACAGTTCACAGTCACTTACAGATTGAACCTCTTGTTTTACTCTTTCCCCTCTTCTAACTTGACTAGACTTAAATTATGCTCTAGGCGGCGCCTGTGGCTCAAAGGAGTAGGGTGCCGGCCCCCTATCCCGGAGGTGGTGGGTTCAAACACAGCCCCGGCCAAAAAAACTGCAAAAAAAAAAAAAAAAAAATTATGCTCTAGGAAAATTTAGCAAGAATTATCTTGAGTTAGAGAAATTATTAATAGAAATATTGAATATTAAAATCACTTCAAATATTAAAATACAGTCAATATTTATTATTCACAGAAACCACAATTAAAAATTTGCCTCTGTGTTATAATTTATCTTAAATCCCTCAGATCAATACTTGTATCACTTTTAGAGTCATGGATGGATTGGTGACAAATTGGTTCACCTGATGTGCATGTTCGTACTTGAGATTAAACAAGGCAACACTTTGTCTTCCTCTGTTAGCTCTTGTATTATAAAGTTTCCTTTTTTGTGGTTTATTTAATATCATTTTCATTGTTTTAGATTTTGTTAGTGATTTTGATATCTAAGGTGATCGTCAACTATGGTGCTGATGTGTACTTAGTCCAAGAAGACATTGATGTGTAACATCTTTATGAAGAAACTGATTTCAGGTATGAGGTACACTGCTGTTGGCAATGAGTTCAATGTGAATGATTCAACTATATATAAACACAGTTTATATATATATATTATATCTATATGTACAACATGATAAGTTGTCTTTAGAAAGAAATGTACAACGAACAAGGTCATATATTAATCTATTGATGAACATATTATGACCAGAGGTGCTCAGGGACCCAGATATGTATTTCTTCTAAATAAATGATTCAGCATTTGCTAATCCAGTGTTTTTGATGATTTTAGAAAACATGGCTAATGGAAATAATGAGAATAAGATGTATCAGAAATCAGTTCTTCAACCTAGATCACAAATGCTACTATGGAAACTTGTTCCGTTATTGAGTCATTCATGTCTCCTGTCAAATTTCACCCACTTGGCACTAATACAGTGGAAACATTCAGACATCTACTTTTAAAATAAGAAGTATCATAGTCAAAAATTTACTAAAACCCAACTGCATCACTCTCAATATAAAAAAGAACATTTATTTAAGGATTATGTTTGCAGCCTTCTTTAAATATGATATAAAAATTCAGGTAGACACTGAAGAAAGATTATCTAAAGTTCAGTCTACTCTGGTATTCTGATGTGCTTGGAGTCATGACAAACCAATAATCAAATTATTAAATTATTTTATCCTATAACAAACATACGCACATATGCACATTATGTTACCATGCAAATTCAGCTCAAGTTTACATTTATTTTTCTACATTAAAGAACATATTGCTACCATATTCTATGCAGAGCAATATCTATGTTTATCACTTTTACTTACTGGGAACACATATGTAACTGTATTTGTCAAGATTATCTGGAAAAAGATAAAAACAACAGTATAGACAGTATTATAATTATATATCCCAGTTAATTATATGTAAATAATCACTATGTGTACATACATTTAATATATGTAAAAAGAGATTTATTGTAAGGAATTGGTTTGTATAATTATGTAAGTTAGTAAGTCCCAAGATCTGAAACTCGCAAGCTGGGGACCCAGGAGAGGTAACAGCGTAGTTCAAGGCAGATGAAAAGTTCCCGCTTCAGTTCAAGTCCAAAGGCAGAAAAACACAGACATCCCAGCTGAAGGCAGTCAATCAAGAGGAATTCCCCGTATTCAGAATAGAGTTGGCCTTACTTTTTTTTTTTTGGACCTTCAGTTGACTGGACAAGGCCCAACCCCATTAAGGAGGACAATCAGCTTAACTCAGCCTATCAATTAACACACAAAATTAGTCCTAGAATATTTTCACAGAAGCACCCTATGACTAAATACGTCAGCATCCAGTAGACCAGTCAAGTTAACACGAAAAATTAAACATCACAGGGACTAAGAGCCACTGAGGCATCTTCAAATGATTTGTTTATTTAACAAATATATATTAACATGTTCGACAGGCTTAAATGCCCCACTGTTTTCTCAGTTAAGTTATAATAGCTCAAGTGGAAACTCTAGTCACATATTATGAAACTGAGGCACATAAGAAATGCAGCCGGCAAGTTTTAGAGCCGTGTATAAACTCTGCAATGACACCAGAGCATGAGGTTAGGCTGCCTTTTTATCCTGTTAAAAGTCCTCCTAAGCAATGACTCTCACTTTGTTCTTACACCACACTGAGAGAACCATTACTGCCTTCATTCTACGGGGGGAAACTGACCTTCAGAATGATTATCTCTAGGGATAGAAACGGAACATAACTAAGCCAGGACTGAATTTCACTTTAAAAAAATACCTATGCTATTCCCAATTATAAAGGCGAAACACTGGATGTAAACTTTCTTTGTTGTTGTTGAGACATTATTGTAAAACCTACTTTAAAGGTATAAGGAATTTACTTAAAAAATAATCCTGTGGAATCAGATTTTTTAAAATACTTTTCATCTGCCTGCTCCTATGTTATCGAGTTAATATATTATTGGGACATACTTCTTCTAATTACATAACAGTGTGATTCATCATCACAAATAGACTATCACACTGATGATATATTTCTCAATATAGTCACAACAGCAAGAACATGCACAAAGTTAGGCAACATGGAAATTTGCTGTGTAAGTTTATTGTGTTTTATTATTTAATTTACTCAATTCAGAACAAAAGACAACATATTTATGAAATCTCAAGAGAAAGTTTAAAATTTTCCAAATTATCTTTTTTACTGTCTTTTCCATAATGAAAATTGTTAAAACAAAACAAAACAAACCAGAATTTTGTTTTATTTGTGATCCTTGTATTTGCTTATCAGGTCGATCGTCCCACCTGAGAACATCTCTAGGTATTACCTAATTGAGTGTCTCTGGTATAAACAGAAAATATCTAGACTTTTGATACCCTACATGCAGTCTATTTCCACTCTAGAAAGAGAAGCTGATTATGAAAAACCTCTAAATGATCTCTGTACTCTTATTTTTATTATGTGTCTATTGAGGTGAAGCTAAGTTCGTATCCGACGGGACAAATTTCCCTATGAGTTTTGTGAGACGGAAAGTAACTCACAATCTTGTTCTTATGATTTTCAAACTGGACATCCAGTGGGCTGAAATGACACATTTATGTAGCAATAGGTGCTTTTTTGGTTTGATTTTCCTGATTTTCTAAAATAAAATAACCTTTAAAATCCTGAAAAGGATTCTTAACTTGCACATTTGCTCTTCTAAAACAAATAAGTTTAAAAACAGGTGAAACCTACTAAATGCAGAACACCAATGTTTTCACACAATAAACGCGAAAATCCCATGAAGGTTATGTCGAACAGTTGGATGAAAATATTTCAGATTGTATATGAAGCCCGCACACTGTACCCCATGATTGCACTAATGCGCACAGCTATGATCTAATAAAAATAATAATAAAAAAGACTTCTCGAAGGTTTCAGTAAAATCCCCCTCCAAATAATGACTTTTCACACTCATTCCCTGGGGATCACACCTTAAGGCCCATACACTTCATCCCATTGGTGGTCTTACTGTCTGACACACAGAGCTGAAAACTCTAACTTGAGTTTTTTTTTCCTCCTTTGTTCAATCACCAGCTCAGTTGACCAGACGACATTTACTTCGGGATATCTTTAAACCCTGATTTTTGTCATCACGTTTGTTGAATTGTTCAAGGTGTACCACGGCCCCCAGTGAGTGTTCCATTTGAATCACCACCAGGGGCATAGAATGAAGGCAGATGTCTGATGCCCTGGCTCCTACATTTACCGCCCCCCACGATGCTCACCCCGAGTTTCAGTTTCCTCAAATCACATCTTGTTTACCACCAATTCCATAGGTCTTGTGGAATTGAAATAGCAAAGAGAAATCATATAAACACTATTTAAATGGAAATATACTATGTGGCTATAAGGTATTCTTTGTATATAGAATATGAAATATTGGAAATAAGATCAGCTTTGACCCAAACAGAAATAGATTTGAATACTGAATCTACACAGAATTTTCCAGAATTACCATGAACTGTAACCCATTCATAGGCACCCATATCTCCTCCTGAATAGTGTATTTGATTCCATCAACCTCTTGTATAGAGCCACATAGGAAGTAAGTCCATCAGAGCTGCCTCTACAGGGGACGCTGCAGTCAGGAGGTCTCGCTGCTGAACTCTGAAATTCATTAGTCAGGCTTCCCCAACAGGTGGCCACCGAAGAACTTAGGGTGGGCCTGTTCCTGAAAAACATGGAACTCCTCTGATTGACTTTGAGAAGGTCAGAGAACATTTAAAAGTTAAACATTCCCTAAACATTAAGACAATCTCCCTCCTTCCCCTTGGGTCAGATTTGCACACTACTTCGTGATTCTCTCAGATTCTCTTTCCGTTTTCTCTCACTGTGATGCTTAATTTTAAACATCAACTTGACTGGACAGAGGGACGCCTAGATAACTGATGAGGTCTTCTTCCTTTGCAGGTCTCTCGTGGAGTTTGTAGAGAGGACTGCCATGTCAGTTGGTGGACTGGGTAGGGAATACCTGACCTCGATGTGGGTGAGCACCCTCTAATTAGCTGGGAGCCAGGACAGGACAAAGAGGCAGAAGAAGGTGTGGACTCTTGTCCCCCAGGCCCTCATGGAATTCCCTTCTCCTTCTCCCCTTGGACCTCAGACATCCGGATTCTTTGTCCTTTGGACTCCAGGTCTTGCCCCAGTGGCCTCCTGGGGCTTCTTGAACTAAAAATTACCCACTGACTCTCCAGGTTCCCAGGCCTCCTGTTGGGACTGAGTCATGTCAATGTTGTCTCTGATTCTCTGATTATCCAGCGGGCAGATGACCTGCTGTGGGACTTCTCAGCCTCCACACTGTGTGAACAGATCCCACTAGTAAATCTTATCTCATATATCTCTACACCTGTGTATTATCTATCTATCTATCTATCTATCTATCTATCTATCTATCTATCTATCTATCTGTCTGTCTGTCTATCTCCTATAAGCTTTGTCTCTCTAAAAAACTGATCAACACACTCACACATGGTTTCATAGACTGTTCACACTGCTAATAAAAATGCCGTGAACCAGGTGGTTTATAACCACAAACATTCATTTCTCACATTTCTGAAGATTTAGAAGTCCAAGTTCCAGGTGCTGGAAGATCAGGGTCTGCGAAAGGCCGTTTCCTCATAGACAGCCGCTTTTTGCTGTTTACTCACATATCGTAATAGACAAACAAGTTCTCCAGGGCTTCCTTTATGAAAGTGCTAATCCCAGCCACAAGAATTCTGTTCTCAAACTTAGTCTTGTCCCCAAAGCCTGGCCCTTAATACCATCATATTGAAGATTAGATTCAATTTCAAAATAGGAATTCTGAGGGTAAACAAATATTGAGGCTATAGAATTCCATTTATGGGATCCCAAAATTCAAGTCTTTCTTTCGTGAAAAATACATCCTTTCTGTCTCAATAGACTCCACAATATTAACTTACTCCACGATCAACTCAAAGCTATAAAATTGTGAGTTCTGTTTAAAATTAGACATGAGACTCAAGGCACAAAGAACCATCCTGAGGCTCACTTCCCCCAGCTGTGAGCCAATGAGATCAAACAAGTTATGTGCTTCCAAAATACGCTGGTCTAACAGGCATGGGGTAGATGTTCTATTCCAAAAGAGAAAAAGAGAAAAACAGAAATGGGTAACAGTTTCCAAATAAATCCAAAACTAACAGGGAAAACATTAAATTTTACAGTTGAAAAGTAATATACTTTTACTCAATGTCGTGACTTCCCAGCACAGTAGAGCAGGGATTTGGCCCCCAGCGGCTTTGCTGAACTTTGTCCTAGACTTCCAGGTGTCACATAATCCAGCCCAAACTTATTTTCAGGTTATCACTGCCTCTTCCCTCCCATTATACCTCGTCCTTGATTTATTTGTGTTTCCAACATTACCGCACATTTCACAAAGAGCAAGAATCCAATAAGGATTCAATAAACGTGTGTCAATTAATGAATGAACAGGTAGGTGATGGATAAGTTGCCTTGTAAAACTTACACGTAAAAATTTTCAAATCCTATTCGGAAATACTCACCTCTAAATGTTTTTGATTTTTTTCTTCTTTTCAGTGTTTTTCCTAGTACAGTAACATGAAAAGCTTGATAAACATCTGTACAGAGTCACTGGACATTGTAGCCAGGAAGAATGGAATTAATTTTACCAAAGAAGATAATTTAAAATGTCTACAACTCTTCCATTACTGAATTTAAATATATCTTCAACTTAGGCAAAAGATTACATGTTGATTCATGGGAATTCTTGCAATTTTGACTCTGCTATATTTCTAATATATTTATTTCTAATATGACTATATTTTTAGAAAGAATTCAAATGAGTATAAGAGTAATTCATGAAAAACACAATTTACATATTAATTAAATAGGGCAAGTTAGAATAAGGGGAAATGTTAATAAAATGCCAAGAACATATTTTTCTTTAGTCACAACTAAATATTTATATATTTTCTTGTTAAATACTTGACATAATATTTCTCAGTTTTAATGACAGCAGAAGGAAATTTATTGTAAGAATGAAGCCAAATTCCTAAAGTATATTTTTAATGCAAAGAAACTAACTTGTTATATGAATAAACAAAAGTGTCACTTTTATCAGTGTGTTCTCTCTACATTTCTCAAGCTCATTTCATTTATTGCTGTGGAAATTACTACTTACCAAAGTGGATCTCTATGGTATGAGTGAATCAGAGAAGTATATGTATATTCCATATGTTGCACTGAGCACAAAAAAATGTGGAGCTTGAAACTGGCAAGTGACACCCTAACCTGACTGTTTACAATACCAGGAATGTGCTGTTATGTACCAGGTTCAGATAATTTTAAAATGGTTAGCGCGTGTACTTAGTTTAAAGAAAGTAAAACATGGTTTGTAAACATTAACATGTGCCTAATCTGAAGCACTTTAAACTTGCAAATACTCATTAATGCAATAACCTGAAGTTATTTTATTGCCTTCATTTCATTATTTTCACTAATTTTTATTGAGCACCACTTATGTGCAGGACACTTTAGGACTCGGCTTGCAAGTGTTGCAGAATCTAATATAGAAGGTAAGACATGTATACAAATAATCATAGGTATCATTTAAAATTATAAGGGAATCATAAGATGATAGATTCTGTTCTGAAAGGAAAGAAATGAAATGAAAGGATCTAAATATTTCTTTTCCAAAGTTAATGAAATTCCTGATTTGAAAAACAAAGCTTAAAAATAAAACATGAGCTTAATTTAGCTATTGAGAGAAGTTTAACTAGACATATCCATCAATGACAGAAAACTAATAAATGGATCTTACTACCCCTTACCTCTTAGACCACTTCCTTTTTCCCTGGGCACATTCATTTGCCTCTTTGTTTTATCAAGTGGCCTTTGGATTCCAGAATGAATGCTGCAAGAAAGCTGAGACAAAGGATTGCCTGGATAATTATGTGAAAGCCCCTGAGGATACTCCAAAGAAAGAGGCTGCAGCTCAGCTGTGGGCACAGTCCTGAGCCATGGAAACGTAGAAATAGTCAACATGTTCAGCTTTCAGTTTCTACATCTATGTTAAGTTCATTGTGCAGCAATAATTAATATCTGCTCTCATGTCTTTATAAATAAGACTGCTCTTATGCTCTGATCTGATATCCCTACCAATCAGAATATTGAAAATTTCTCTTTCACTAATGATATTTCTTTAAATGTTATCACACAGCTAGAATTTTATGATAAATAGTAAATAAAAGACCTATCTGAAGAAGCCTCTAAGGGAGTATTGTGTCTAAAGAAAGAAGTAGGTAGCATTTGGGATAACATCAGAACTCCACAATAGGATTGGAAAGGAAGGAAGGAAGGAAGGAAGAAAGGAAAAGACAAGTAAAGAAAGATTTTTAAAAAAGAAAAATCACAAAAGCGGTGTATAGAATGAAAAAAAGTATACCCTTTATAAAACAAAGGATCATGATTAAAATATAGCAAAAAGATTAAAAATTTCTCTCTTTGTGATTTATTTGCATTCAGCCGTTACTGTTAACAGGGCATGTCATAGTGCTGCTCATTAATGGTGAAGAAGCAGCACCCCAGTTTCGGTCTCCACATGCTAGGAGCTTGGAGGTCACCATTTCCAGTCTAATAAGTTAGAAACTTGAAAAATCAACAACTTGTTGTAAATCTGTAAGAAAGTGACATTAAAGGGCAACTTGATCCTCCCCAAATTAGTGAGACAGGCAAGTGGGTTCAGAGAATTCCAACCTGTCAGAGCAGCTGTTCCTGCAGGAATGAGTGCTGGGGCAGGAAACCTGAACCGTGATGAAAAACTGCTGGAGGTTCAGGATAGACGCATCTCAAACTTGAGAACAGGAGAACAAAGACTGAAACAAACAAAGGAAATCCTGGATGGAATTGAGGAACATTCCATTCTCCTTAGTGAAGTATCACAAGAATGGAAAAGAGTATCCAATATACTCAATACTAATACAAAACCATGCCCACAAGAGAGAAAAACACAATTAAATTCAAGTGGTGGGGACAGGGGAGGAGAGAGGGAAGAGAGGGCAGGAAGGAGGAACCGCGTGCTCTCACCGAACGGGCGCAGTGCAGGGTGGACAGCACACCTCCCGGGGGAAGCTATCAGCTGCCACTCAGACTTTACCAAACAAACACAGGCAACGTAACCTCATAGTTTGTACACTCATATTAATCTGAAATCTAAAAAAATGAAAAGTCTTACAGCAGAGTATCTAATAAGAGTCGGAGAACAACAACAACTTGCATAGTGTTCATGTAATGAGGACCCCACTACCGGATGCTCTGTGCAGAGACTCTGCTCAGGACAGCAGGTGCCGTAGAGATCTGGTAGCTGCCAATCCTGGGTTTCTTCATCCAAAGCCATCCTGATCACGCCGGTGGATGGTGCCAGGTCTGCTCAGGACTCAGCCTTCCACATGCTCCCCCATGTTGTGCCCTATGAGTGGGTAGTGAACACACCTCCCTCCCCCCTGCGTGGGGTCTGAGTGGAGACAGAGCCTCACATACCACAGGCACCATGTGGGAAGGATTCTGAGACTGAGCAGGTCCTGGGAATGGGGGAGAATCTCTGTTGATCAGCAGCTCCAGGCCACCTATGTGGTCCTGGGCAGCTAAGGTAAATCTGCACCTGTGCAACTGGCCTCACCAGTCTTCAGGCTGATGGAACAAGCCCTCAGACCGTGCAGCTCTGCCCCATAAACCCCAGAGCTCCCATCATTTCCAGGCCAAAACTAAAGCTCTCATTGCACCCAAGACTGAGGCTCTGCCCCTATTGCTCCAAGGTTCCCATCAGTCCTGTGGCACCACCCTGAGATTACAGAGCCCCAAGACCCTACTATTGGGCCTCTACTACTCCCACAGGACTGGCAGAACCTCCCTGAAATCCAGCATGTCATCCAGGACCCAGCAATCCTGAACAATCCTTACATCTAGGCCTGTTTTGTGCAAATGCCACAGCCCAGCTGTTCACAGCCACTCACTAACTAGACTCATCCCTCTGCTACTGTAACCTCCATGGGGTGAACTCAGAGTGATCAACCCCCCCCCACAACAGCAACTGCTATGGAGAGGGTTGCTTTCAGCAACCAACTCAAACTTGCAACAAGGAGCTGGAGAATGTCTCTCACCCCGTAAGAAGATCATCCACCCTGGCTCAAACTGTGATAATTAAAGAAGAATGGGTTACGATAACTGTTCCACAGGCTCTCAGAGCCCCTTCCCTTTCCCTGATGGGTCAACATCCACAGTAGGATGAAAAGCTCCCTCTAACATCCCTCCCTCCCATAAAGACGCAGAGGAATTCCCAACAAAGAATAGGTGCCCTGTAATCCCAGTAACTGCAGAGTCAAGAGAAGAGGAGCCAGATGAGAAGAAACCAGAAGAATAACCCTGGCAACATGAAAACAAACCAAAAAAAAAAAAAAAATAGCTCGACACCACCAAGGGGTCATGGGGAGCTACAGTAGTGGACTCTACCCGTGAGGACATCGCTGACAGATGGAATTCAGAGTATGCTTGGCAATAAGATGAGTGGAATTGAAGAGAAAGTTCAAACCCACAAAAAGAAGCCAAGAAAAAAGTTTGGGAAGTCAATGGAATACTGTGCATGAACTTGGCAGCACACACCAAACTCAGAGCCCACAGGACGTCCTGCTTCTGGTCTCTGCCTTGCTGCGTCTGGCTCGGGCCCTGCTCCCCATCATCTCTCCATTCAGGTCTAACCCTGCTCCCCATCATCTCTCCATTCAGGTCTAACCTTGCTTTGAGGAATGACTGAAAATTTTCAATGAAATACTAAATTCTCAGCCATTAAATTCCAGTAGAAACTTAGATCAGGATCTTGAGATTCAGAATCTGGCATCCCAAAATATTTGTCTGCATTCTTCTTGATGACACAAATCTCAGATAAACCCTGAGCCCCAACCGGGTTCCATGTGCCCTTTCTACCCACACAAACCTGAGGACTAGATCTGCACCTTGTTTCTCTCTCCAGTGGGTCTAAGAAATGTTAGCAGCCCCCCCCCTTTGAAGCTGAGACCCTCACTGTCCGCCCTTGTGGTTAGAGCAGGGATGTTTTAAGTAATTCTTGAGACAGTCTCAGGAGTGTCCACAGATGGCTCCTGAAAGAACAGAAATTTTCCTGTTAATAAACATATTCTTGATGAAGGTATAGAACTTTTCAATTTTTTAAATGTATTTATTTTTCAGATTTTTGATATAAAACCTTTCCATTTCCATGTAATGAGGAAAACTTCAGGATTCCTTGTTTCCTTTCTACCAGATTTGTTCAAACTTGCGGATGGATTTTGTCACTTCTCACCTCTCTCGTGTCTAACTGTCCTCTTTCCTCCTGTGTCCATGACTAAAAATCTACCCCAAACTTGGTGACTTCCACTAACAATTGCATTATTACCTTCTTTGTTTTATAGGTTGGCTGGGCTCAGCCTGGGCTCGGTCGTGTAGCCACATTCACCATCTGTCGGCAGAGAGACGGGCTTAATCGGAAGAGCTGGTGTGTGCGTGCCTATCTTTGCGTGTGCTTTCACTCTCCCACTTCCTCATAACTCAATGGCTTTATGCTCAGAATTCACATAAATCTTGCTTAATTCCATTGCCAAAGTAATCTCCTAACTAGCCTTCCTATTCAGGGTAAGAAAAAATACATTCCACTTGTTGTTAAGAATAGTCGCAGAGTTCACTGCCAAGTACTACGATTAAAGGGAAAAGAGGAGGTTTTGTAGCCAGTTTGACAATCTTCTACATGACTCTTAATCCAGATTTCACCAGACGAAGTGCTGCTGTTTATTTTACCCATCTCCACACGAACACAGGCCAATCTGGTGAGCCGTCTGAGCAATAAGATGGGATTTGATTTCAGTGCAATAATAAGTCTTATGCAAGTAGTAAAAGCAACATAAGGCAGAGAGAGAGAGAGAGACTCTTAAGTTAAACAAAAGAGGCAAATTATAAACAAGTTCAGAAAGCAATTAAAGGCATCTCTACCTAGGGATCAACTTTGCACTTTGATCCCAGTAACAAATAGATTGGAAGCCAATATTACAGTCAGAACCTTAGGGCCTTAAAATCTTTCAACTTTAGTCAATTTAAAATTTTATATTTCAGTTAATACATACGAAGTGTATCAAAAACTGTACACACATTTTAAGAAAAAAAAAAAGTGAATTACATTTGTGATACCCAAATCACGTTTGACTTCTGCAGTTACAAGAGCTGCTTCCACATGACTTGAATTCATCTTTTATTATTGGTATATATTATGTATTACAACTCTAATACTGGCTTTTTCCTTTCTTAAAATGCATACACTTTTTTATTACCCTCTGCATATACTTATGTAGGGATAGCTGGAAAATATGGAGCCAAAGCAGTGAAATCCCCACCCTGTACAAACTCTCCGCTTTTCCCAAACTTACTGCACAAGCTTTAGTTGCCTCTGTGCTTACTTGAGATATGGTATACAATAGCTTAATAAGTGTGACATTACCTAATACTATGTAATTTTGTAAGACATGTATTGATTAAATACAAATTTAATTCTGCATCACTTTGTTTCAGAACACATTTAACCAATCAAGTGATCAATTTTCACAATATTAAAATCTCTTTGTGCATGATTTTAAAATAAATTGTACCTAAACATGCTTACACTGGTTTAGTTTACTTGTAAAATAACATATGTATGTCAAAATTTTAATCTGAAGATTTCACTATTTCTGAAAATCTATAACATCTAACGAAGACATGCTTCCTCAAACGGTAGATTTTGCTGTGTTATTATGCATTTCGGTTTTTAGAAAACCAGGATTTTAAAGTTGAAAGCAAACGTGTTTACCAGGACACTAAATTGCAATAATGATACCAAAACTTGCACAGTTCAGATATTCTATTTAAAAATTAATACCTGAATATGTTTCTCCTTCTTTCACATGAAAAAAGACTGTATATTGCGTAAATAATTCCCTTTAGTGGAAGGTAATCTCCTATTTTCGCGTGTAAAATGTAGTACTGTGTAGAAGGCACACGGATGTTGGAGGCCCAGACTTTTAGGAAAACGACCCTCAAGAAAGTGGCGTCTCTCATCTGAAGAGACACGTCGTGGGAGGAAGAATAAAGCTCCTCTGGGGAACGCGCAGCTCACAGCACCCTCCGGGGCACCTGCTCTGTGACAGCTGCCCCGTCCCTCTCCGGGACCCCCGCCCTCCAGCCATCCGGGGGCCTGAGGCTGAGACGGCAGGGCAGGAGCTTCTGAGGCTGCGGGGCCTGTGGACAGCCAGGCAGGTCCCTGGGTTCTGCTTGGGCTCCTTGTCCCCTCCCCGTGACTGGCCTCTGGCCTTGCTGCTCTCTTCCCAGGCCACACCTGCCTCACTGGCTCTGCCATTACCCCACCCAGCTGCGGTGCTTGACAGCGGTCACTCCATCCCACTGCCACCAACTGCCACCAGGCCCCGGATCCGCCCAGCTGGAAGCCCTTGCTCCCAACAGCCGCGGTGGGAGGGGTGTTAGCCCAGATGGACGCTGGGCTTCCCCTCTGCGCTGGCCACGTAGGCTACGTGGCCGTGTTTTCCTCTCAAAAATTGGGTCAAAGAAGCGTGCGTTGTGCATGGCCAGCTGCGGTCATGTCCTGTGAGGTCACTGATTTCTCTAGACTCTGAAATTGCTTTCAAGATTAGCATCCATTAGATAATCTGTGGAATAATCTGAGATGAGGCAAGAAAAGGATGGAAGGAAGGGTGAAGTAGTGACAATGAAGGAAAAGGAGAAAGGGACAGAGCGATCCAGGGCGGCCAGAGGGGAGGGGAGGCCCCGCAGTCTGCGCCCGGGGTGCTAGTGCAGAGGAGCCCGCGGAGGAGCCTGCAGAGGAGGGCAGGCGGGGGAGGCGGGGGGTAGGGACCGCAGGAGGCTCCAGTGGCCAGAGGGGCTGGACAGCTGCTGGGGGACACCTCCAGGTTGCCGGCTCAGGGAGCACTGCGGCGTCTCGCCCAGCCTCTGTCTCCCTCGGTTTGCACCTGCCACCGGACAGGGAACCCCCAGCCCTGGGACCGGAAAGGATTCCATCCGTTCATTGGTTGGGCAGTAATATCCACCCCCAGAGTGGACAGAAGACCCGGGAGACCTTTTTCTGACTTCAGTTTTTCTCTTTGCCAGGAGCTCTGATGCCTTTGTCTCTGTCTTCTCTTTTGTAAAATAAATCCTGTCTTAACCACCAACCTGTGGTCCGTGGATCATTCATGGAATCCCCGAGGACCTACTGAAGAAATAAATTCCGGCAGCAAGAGGAACAAAGTCAGAGAGTGGAGAAAAGGTAGCCGAACTGCCTGGGATCGCCAATTGAATGGAATTCGAATTAAATACTGAAAGATGCATAAATAACATACTTCCTTACTGTTATCCCATCCTTTCATTACAATAACAAAAATCAGTCAACCTGGTAATGATTCAAATATAATAAGTAAATGTATTAGAGCCTATTAAATAACTCAATCTTTGTGTTTAAGAGAAAACAAATGCTATTCTCATTTCTTTACATTTCAATTTAAGATAAAATAAGATGTGAAAATACTGTGTACTATGTATGTGTATGTGTTTTTATTTGCTTCATAATTGTGGGAAAATCTGCTATCGAGTTCTGTGTAATTGTATAACTATAGTAAGTCACTGTCATTTATTGAACACTGTTCTTGGAGGGAGGTGGGTCATTCTTTCCCACAGTTGGGTAACTTGTACCACCAGCTCCTCAGCCTTTTTCTCCCACCCCTTGGGAGAAAATGCTTGCAACTGGTACAAAGACTCTAAACGTGAACAGTGTGACAAAGCGTGAAAGAGCAGATATGCTTACGGGAAAGTCAGACAACACGTTTCTGTAACAACTTTGCATGTCTGAAAGTTTTGCAGGAGGGAGAACAGAGTTCATTTTCAAAAAATTCCTTTGCTTGTGTCTCAAACCCATTCGTGATGTGACTAATCAATTTCAAGATTCTCACAAAATTGAAATATTTTATAATGTTTTAATATTTTCTTTTGTTTAATCTTCTATGTCAAAAATTTTTTTTTATTAAATCATAGCTGTGTACATTAGTGCAATCATGGGGTACAATGTGCTGGCTTCATATACAATCTGAAATATTTTCATCAAACTGTTCAACATTGCTTTCATGGCATTTTCTTAGTTATTGTATGAAAACATTTGTGTTCCACATTTAGTAAGTTTCACCTGTACCCTTCTAAGATGCACCATAAGTGTGATCCCACCATTTACCCTCTCTCCACCCATCCTCTCCCTCCCCTCCCCTCCTTTGCCCCTTTCCCCATATTCTTGTGCTAAAATTGGGTTATAGCCTTCATATAAAAGCTATAAATTAGCTTCATAGTAGGGCTGAGTACATTGGATACTTTTTCTTCCATTCTTGAGATACTTTGCTAAGAAGAATAATATTAATGGTAAAGTCAAAACAGTTGAGAAATAGCCACCTAACATCTACCGGTCTACTTATATTTACTAGTGATCAATGAAAATCATTTATTTTCTCCCACCCCTTTGGGTTTTAAATGTTATCCAAAAGTTACATGTAAATATATGGGACATTTTTGTGGGAAACAAAACTTTTAAACGCTTCAACCTTTGTTTAATCTTTACTTGATCTTAATAATTTTTATGGTGTACATATATATACTCATATGCATATATAACATCTCCCCAGACCCTTGATTTGAAGTTAAAATTTAAAATGCAATAGAAAATATAAGTCCCTCACTTGAATAGTTTGAAATTTAAATTTAATAGTTTCTGCTAAAATTGGCCTTTGATGGCAAAATACTTTGGGTTTTGGTTACACATATATATTTAAAATAAATGGGGTAGGTCCACACAAGAAATACTAATGGTGACTTAATTTCTTTCCTTTTTTTATGTTAATTTGAAATCAGTATCCTCGTTTGAAATAAGGTGTTTTGAAGTAGAAACAGGAATTTTATACACTTCTTGGCAAGTGTTGGAAGTCACTAAATTGTGCATACTTTATGAGCAATTTTGGCTTAAATTTGTCTTTCCACATATTAGATTAAACATCTCCAGGAAAATTCATAAGGAAAGTATTTTCTCAAGAATTCGCTAAGACTAGTGAACAAGGTGGCTGTGTGGGATTCTTGTCTCCTGTTCTTGCCTCATCGAATCATGTTACTGGATCAAGATGACAAACCACCCAAACTCTGCTGATCTCACTACAAAGAGTCCTGTCAGTCCAGCTATAAAGAAAATAGGGAAGGGGGAAAAGTGCTTAGTCAGAAATTAAATAATTGAAACTTTGGATGGTAATGATATGAGAGAAATCATTTTGTGGTCTGAGTGGCCATCAAGTGGGACATGGAGTTAAGTGAAGGTAGGTGCTTTCAATATAAAGAAGACTCAATTGGAAGGATATTGGTCCAAATTGAAAGACAAAATTGCAAATTGTAAATAGAGTGTTTAGGCTGGAAACCTGAACGAAGTCAGAAATGCACTTAAACAGTTAATAGAGATAAAGATGGAGACACTGCACAAAATGGAAAACATTATTACACTTTTTGCTACCAGCTTGAAAATAAGGGAAGAGATTGCAAACGAGAAATATGCCGCAAACACCTGATACAATAATTGTGGCATAATTAAATTCTCTAGGAGTTTGCATAATAGAACGGGGAAAAAAGGATGTAAGAGGGATCCTAAATTCTAGTCAAACAAAGCTAATAAAAGGAAAATAACAATGAATTTACTATAAGTTTCTGTAACTAAAACTATGCCAAATAGTTACAAACATATTTTTCAATCTACAGACATCATCCAAAGTATTGACTAGTAAGGGGTGAGAGCATAATTTTTGCTACAAGGTTAATTGGTTGCTTTTATTTACTTCTTAGTAGAGTCTCCTTTTTATCAAATATTTAATCTAAGCTTAGATAGCTTATGTTTGTTACTGAGTAAATGATCTCAACTTTTTAATTAGACTGTTAGATAGAACAAGTCAGTAGCTAAAAAGGCCAATAAGGTTATTTGCTCCCACTTACAATGTTTTCTGCACTTCCACGCCCCTCCTGACAAAACTCTCAAAGCCACGTGCTGCCCATCTCCATGGGTGCAGTCACTAAACACGGACCTCATCAATTTGTCTGTCGGGTAGGAACAGAGTATGGAGCTGTGGTACAGGTCCTGAAGTTAAGGTTTAATATTATGTGCCGCTTCAACATCTGTTAAAATCTTGCCTAACTGCAAGTTGTGGTTTCTACTCTGCCCCTGTTGATGAAGTCCCCTTGCCAAATAGCCTTCTTTATCAAACTGACCAAATGTAATTTTTGCTTAGCTCTGAGTAAGAGCTGTTTATTGTCTGTCACCTCATATGATTATTCAAACAAGCCAATCCTATGCTCCATTGAAACCAGGGGGCAACTCATACTTTGGTACTTACTACACATCCTGCTCTCAAGTAAAACACCCCAGTGCCCCTGCATGGGACACGGCATCCTTCCCTTCCACTGTTATTATATGACTAATAAATGGCTAATATCATCTGCTAGCGTCGGGCATCATCTGTTCAACCATTTCTCTACCTCAAGGGTGAAAATGCCTCCTGCACCATAGGTTAAATAAGACATGATTAAAATAATGATCAATAGATATTTAATAAATATCTAATGACTCTGTACAATGAAAATTGCAACATGGATGAAAGACATTAAACAAGAAGTAAGTAAAGAAGTGGAAATACATCCCATGATCACAAACTGGAAAATGTAATATCATTAAGATTTAATTCTGCTTACAGGGATCTATAATTCCAAGGATACCTGGATTAAACTCCCAAGGACTTTTTTTTTTTTTTGCAGAAATTAAAAAAAAAAAAAAACCCTTAAATTCAAGAAGCTATATGACCAAGAAGCACATGTAAACATACTCAACATCACTAATCATCATGGTAATTCAAGTCAGTGCTACAGGGAAAAGCCACGTCACATCCATTAGGATGATCACTATCCAAAAAACCAGAAAGCAAATACTGGCCAGGATGAATGGAAAATGGAACCTTTGTTCAAGTGCATTGTTGATGGAAATGTGAAATAGTACAGCCACGGTGGAAAACAGTATGGTATTTCCTGAAAATACATAGAAAATGATTCTGTGAGGTGGTAATTCCCCTTCTGGGGAATATATGTCTCCAACACAGAAAGCAGTGTCTTTAACAGATTTCTAATACCCAACCTCATAGCAGCATTATTCACAATAGTTAAAATTAAGAAGGGGCCCAAGAATCCATTGATTAATGAATTGAGTAAGCAAGATGTGGTGTATGTACACAATGAAATGTTATTCAGCCATAAAAGGTAAATGAATTCTGATGTGTTGCAAAGTGGTTGACCCTTGAGGATGTTGTGAAAAAAGCCAGTCACAAAAAGACTGGCACTCAATGATTCCACTAGTAAGGAATATTCAGAGGAGCCAAAATCATAGAGACAGAAAGGAAAATGGTGATTTCCAGGGGCTGAGAGGAGGGGACGATGGGAGGTTAATGCTTTATGACTGCAGAGTTCCACCTTTACAAGATGCAAAGGTTTCGGGAGCTGGTTGGTGGCGAGGGTTGTACAACGTCACCAATGTATTTAACACCTCTAAACCATACACTTAAACATTGTTAAGATGGTAAATTTTATGCTGTGTGCATTTTACCACAATTAAAAAAAATATTTAATAATTTCAGATGAGAAGTCAGAAGGAGTCTCCTCAGGGTTGTTTCAGCATATCAATACAATTAAGGACCAAAGATCTTCGAACATTTTCAAGCCATCAAATGGCTATGTACAGCCTTAGTAAGGACTTCATTTTACCTTTTTTCTTTTACATCTTTTCTGTCTTTAACAGGATATGTTTTGTTTCTGAGCTTGTTTTTCATCATCGTTCCTCTTGGCATCGTCACATTCTCACACAAGTCTTGCATTTTATTATAAAATGCAAGGGGCAAGATAGGAAAAGAATTGTGATGTTCTCACATCATTCTTTTTCTCAGAAAAGAAAATGTGTCTTAGAATCCATCACGGTCTGCACCGTAGAAGTCAGAGAAAGGACATTTTAGAACTGTCAGGTAGACGACAAATAATATCAACCATAGTATAATGGCTTCAAATTCCACGCCCTTGTATGGATTGTATAAATTAGGCTAACCACTCAAATTTTGTACTTTATCAGAAAACTTTCATGGAAAGATTTTCATGTTCATGAATTAATTTCTGTTTCCTACATAACTATTGAATAAATTTACCCAGCATTGTCTTCTGAAAGAAGTATTTTTTGTTTGTTTGACATCTTCTATTATTCTTTCTAGTTTACATGCTAATTTAATGAAGAGGAACATATTAACTCCTGATGGACATGTATTGCGAAGCAATAGAATACATTGTAATGCATAGGTGTATATAGAAATTTATTGTTGTTTCATTTATTCTCAAAATGCACTATTCTTTAAAGGGAATTAATTTAGAAGCAGATTATGTAATGATAAATCGGAACTGACTATAGCTCACACTTATGTGGTAGGCAACATATACCAGACCTGTAACTATTTTGTGTTACTTAATAGATTAAATAGGTCCATACACCTCAACATGAGAGAACTGTACTGATAGAAGTAGAGCATTTATTTAATCAACACAAAACTCTTTGAATTAGGTTTAATTTTCCTCATTTTATAAACTAAGAATCATAAGCACAGCTAAAGTAAGTAACATTTTCCATAAGCAAACACTAGTAAATTAAAATCAGTATTCAAACTCAGTCCAAAGTATTCCAAATGGTTTGTTCTTTCTGGGCCATTGGGGAGGATGAATAGAATTTCTCTGATATTATGATGCAGAAACTTGTCCATAGGGAAATCAGATGGACCTTCCTATAGTTTGTAAACCATGTAAGCTTAAAATTCTGGGGAAAATATTACTTACAGCCTCAACAGAAAAATATATTCTCTTCTACCTTCTGCTCTTTATGCAGAATCCCAAGAAATGCTCAATTTGCCAGAAATGACAAATATTTCTTTAGTGATTATTTCCTTCTATTCCCACATCTCCTCATCAAGGATTCATAACTGACGTTTCTCATAGAGGCCCTCTCTTAAGTCTGAATGATGAATCACCTGATCAGCCATGATAATTTGAGTCTTTGGAGGGATTTAAATCTGTAACCTGAAGTTTTGAGTTATTCTCTATAACATTTGTGAACAAAAAAGTCAGATAGAAGAAGGTTAAGGCCACATCTATACAAAGACAGTCAGGTGAAACAGAGAACAATGAAGTAGATAAAATGAAAGAACCAGAAAGAGAAATCTTAGCACTCTAGGTGAAGAGGTATACCAAGAGGCAGAAAGTAATAGTCGCAAAGAGCAAGAACAAAACAAAGAATGAAAATGAGCTTCCACGGCTTGCTGCTTTCTGGTGTCAGCCTTTGTGAAGACCTCACAGCAATTAAGATATTAGATCTCATGAGCAGTATGCACATCGTTCCAATAAATTTTCATTTTGCCTGTAACACAGCTTTCCTTGTCATCTGTCTTGGAGCTGAGGGAGCCCCCTGTGAGCAAACACACACAGTACTAACCAACTTCCGTTCTATAAACTCCAAAGGTGAATAAGTTTTTAAATGTTTGAAGACACTAACTTTATTTACCCTTCTAAATGTATGTACTATATTCAACACAAATCAGATGGCTAACAGTCTGCTCAACATACTTATTTTGCATTTCCCAGTTAACACCAGAAAACATCTATGTAGATCCAATTTACTCACATGTAATCTGGTAATTACAACATCTTAATGCAAAATCTGAAATAAATTACAAAAATTAATTTTCACATAATTGGAAAAATTCTCATGCATATTTATTACTCCAAGTTCCCCAAAGATTCGTCTTTTCACATGTTCAAGCTTCTTGGAAACCATGAAATTTGAAGCATAAAAAGAAAAACAGTGAGTATGCCAATATGTCGTGGTGCTAGAAAATCTCTCTTCTCTTTTTCCTAACACTTCACATTCTATCTATTCCCACGAAAGCCATCAACTGACATATATAATATCCCAATACATTTTGCACACAGAAATGTTAACATATTTGGGCTCAATTGTGTCAAATTATCACAAGCACCCAGAATTTTAAACACATCACTGACAGATGATTTTTAGGAAGCAGTCCACTCATAGAAATTGTGTTAGCTTACTAACATAAAATAACATGGGAAAGCAGACCTGAGTTTATGAAATATTTCCAGGTTCATTTTAAGAAATCAACAGTCATTTACTCCCTTAGTTTCTGACATACAGTGAAAGGTGCTGCAGATGATATGAAAAAATTGGGGACATAAGATCAGGTAACCATATCATTGAAGAAACCTACTTTCTCTACTGGAGGAATCAGACCTCAATAAATATAATAGAAGTGAATTATGTTTTGGGTTGACAAGATTATGCATCAGTTTTACATGATAATATGATAAAATCGGGCATTTATCCCAACTAGATGATGAAGAATATCTCAGTCACTTATCAGAACAAACCCTCTCTTCAGAATCACTGATCCAAACTTCATAGTCCAAAATTGTTCGGAGTTCACTGTACTTAAAGGATGCTGTTTCAGGCCTGTACCTGTGTTCATAGTAATCTTCTTAGGACTTTCATCTAGAAGTTTTTTTGAAATGTTTCTTCCAACACTTCTGGAATATGTTAGGTAATGTACTTTTTCTCTATTCTTTCATCATACACTCCATCTCCACATTTGTCATATCAGATAATATAATAATCACCTCTGTACTTACCTTAGTGAATGCCCAGTGGGTCTTTGAAGATACGGACTATTTCCTGTCCTCTCTTGTAATCCCCTGCAAATACCTGGGCTTCTATTTGCTCTTGTTGTGGGGTGATAAACCACCAATTGTGTCCCCACTTCTCTGCTACCTTCCTGGTGGAAACATACACCTCTGCCTTGGCAGATGGTAGAGGAGATGAAAGATGGCTTCTCTCCCCATGTCTTCACCTGACAGTAATCACGCCAGCCAGAAGCTTCCTTCTTGAGCTTTGTTTCCTCACCAGATGGTCTCTCACTAGGTACGACCACCTTGGGCACACGCTGACCTCTGAAAGGCCGTCCTCCTAGCTTCCTCTTCTCCAAATACCAAAGCAACTTCCATGGTCATTGCCCTCACAGTGAAATATACTGGTGACTTTGTGACAATGTGAGAGTTTTACTCAAAAATATTATTAAATGTTTACCTTTACTTTGCCAGCAAACCTTTTTTCTTCATTTTTATAATCTCAAATTGGCAGAAAAAGCAAAAAGGTGAGAGATTCCTTTACTTACTTCACCAGTACTGGAAGATAATCAACACATTTCTGAAAGTTCTTTTGGAAAAACAAAAAAGTCAGCATTGTCAACATGATCCGGCAGAGCATATCATCCAAACACCATTGTCATACACACAACATTTCAAACACAGAAATTTTAACTTACGTGCCCATTCAAAAAGGTCCCAAGATTTCAACTCATTGGCATTTTCCCAATTTGGCAAATTTCACAACTTACCTAAGGAATCGAATACATGCTCAGTCTCCATTGTGAAGTAACAGGTTTGAGAAGATAGAATAAAGTCAGCAAAAAACATTTTTTAATCTCAAATTTAGCCTTCTGCATAAAGGATGCACCATTAGAAATATCAGTTTAATCAAATTGAGGGACTAGTCAGGGTCACAGAGTGTCAAAAAGCATCATGAAAAGCAAAATGAGATGGTTCAATATGGGCATTTTGCCCAATATTCTTTTCAGAAACAGTGCC
Organism: Perodicticus potto; assembly: GCA_963574655.1. Classification (NCBI taxonomy): domain Eukaryota; kingdom Metazoa; phylum Chordata; class Mammalia; order Primates; family Lorisidae; genus Perodicticus; species Perodicticus potto. The sequence continues at coordinate 34,627 of CAUYRH010047104.1, forward strand.
ACGTAGGTTTGGAATTAGCACTTTATATATTACTTGGGTTGGTTAGTGAGACCCTCAATTGCTTTGTGAGAGGGAACCTGACACCCTGGTCCAGCTGAGCAGATTATAAATGTCACACCACAGCGAGATTACTTGAGAGTAGAACAAATAGACATGTAGAAATCGTCTCCTCATTAATATTCATCCAAGTGCTTTAAATTAGGTGTTTTTAAGCCTGTTCACAAATAAAGAAACTATAATTGAAATATGTAAGGTCCCAGCTGAAGGACTCCCTATATTAAGTACAATAGATAGGTCTCCAACTCTATTTTATTTAAACATAAATCCTGCATTACTTATAAGTTGGAATTTCTAAAATAATATAAGCAAATGCATAGATGTCTTATAAAGGCATGCATCTTAATCTGTAATAACCAGAACATAATTATTACATAAAGCAGTAGTGTTCAATCCAAAGCCTATATTCCCCACATAAACCAACAAGCATCACTGGCTGACTTTCAATCTAATTTCATGCTCAAACACTCATTTTCTATGTAAGAAAAGAAAATGCAGAGCCAGCAACAATACTGAACCTAATACCCATTAATGACTAAAAGTTTTAGCCCTGTACTGATAGATCTAGGATAGGAAAGAGACTCCAACAATCTTGTCAGTAGGTGGTTATAAGATCCTGACCTAAAATACCAGTGTTCAAAGGTCCGAAAATTCCCAGAAACGCTCACGAAGGCATTGGAATTGAAACTGAGTGTGAGACTTGGAGGTCAAGACAGCACTCCCTAACTCTTAGTAAACAGAGTGTCCAAGCTGAAAGCTACTTTCTATTATTTATCATAAAATCAATATGTTCAATATAAGAGAAGAAACTTAAATCATACAAATTTTAAGAGTACTTCGAGACTCCACTCCATTTTGCAAATAGATAACTTAGCATAAAAAATGAATTTATCTCTTTCAGCAAAAAATCTTGTGTATATCATGTTACTACAACGTATGTATAAGTTGTGCGTATAATGGTACTACAATGCATGCTAAATAGCAAAGAGCACTATTATCAACTTAATTCCGCCTTCTTAATTTTAGCATTCTGTATAATAATTTACTTTGGTACATTGATCAAAACTAAATCATTCATTCAACAGGAAAATAATACCTAGAATTTATAACAAATTAAAATAAACTCAACAGCAAAAATAATAATAATTATATTACAAATAAAGGACTTGACTACACTTTTTTTCAAAAGAAGATAGACGGATGATCAACGACTATTTGCAAAAATGACCAGCATTACTAAGTACAAATTCAAACCAAAATGAGATATCATTTTCTACTAGTCAGAACAGCTATTACTAAAGAGAGAAGAAATAATGGATGTTAGCGAAGATGCAGAGAAAAAGAAATGTTCACACACTGTTGGTGAGAAAATAAATTAGTACATCATCTGTGGAAAAAAGTCTGGATTTTGCAAAGAACTGAAAATAGAACTGCCATTCAATCTAGCTCATCCCACTATTGGTAAGCTACCCAATGGAAACGAAATAAATATAATCAAAAGATGCCTGCACTAAGGTTTACCACAGGGCTATTCACTGCAGCAAAGATAGCGGCTCAACCTGAGTATCCGCCAACCGATGACTGAATAAGAAAATGTGGCACAGACACACAGTGGGACCCTATTCAGCCCTAAAAAATAGCGAAACTTATGTGAAACAGACCAGGCACAGTAAATAAGTATCGTATGTTCTCACTCTTTAGTGAGGGCTGAAATATAAGTACACACGATGTCGGGAGTGGAATGATAGAAAACAAGGATCTGAACAGACTTGAAAGGATGAGGGGGTGGAAGAGAGGGGGAGAAATTATTTAATGACCTCAGTGACCTCACATTATCTGGATGATGGATACCCTGAAAGCCCTGACCCACCCTTACACAATCTAAGTATGCAAAAAGAACTTGCATGTATACCCATACATTTACATAAATTTAAAAAATGTCATTGTTACAATATTAAATAAACTGCAGACTGTAGTCAGATAAGACCCATTTTTCACTAATGTTCTTTTTCTTGCCCAGAATCCAATCCTTATCTTCCACTCGGTGACACTTTCTAGTTGTTTTTATTCTGTCTTTTATGATCTTATGAATTTTGAATATTACCGATCAAGTGTGCAGTAAAATGTTCTTCAACTTGAGTTTGTCAGAGTTTTCTCGTTATTAGACCGGAATTATTAACTTTAGGGAAGAATGCTTTTCTCATATATCAGAGGGTACATGACATCAGTACAACTTATTAGTGGTAATAAAAATTTTATCTTTGGGTTAAGGGGCAATCAGTTTCCTCCAATGTAAAATTAAAGTTTTCCCAGGCCATACTCTATTCATTACAAGAAAGACACTAAGCCAGTTCATATTTAAGGTAAAGCATCCTAAAAAAAAGTGTCTGAAAATTGTGTGGATATACGTTCAATTCATTATTGTAATTAATAAATATTTGGAGAAAGATTCTTTCATGCTTTGTAAAAGATTATTGTTTTCTTAAATTTTTATTCACTAATTTTGGCATTCACCAATGCATCTTTCTGGCAACAATTATTACTGTGTGGTTATTATGGTTGAATTCTATTTACCTCAGTCTTTCTATATTTATTATTAAAACTTTTCTGTATGGAAGATTTGTCACTTCTACCCATTTTTAAATTATTAACTCATTTGTTTAGATCAGATGCGCTCATTGATGCTTATTTTATTTTTCAGTTTCTAACACAATATCATTATTTATTCATTTATTCAGATTAATTTTTATCTTTCATGTGGGTTTCTATTTCCTTTGACATACACTATTTTATTTTATTTCATTTATGTTTTGCAATTACGTATTCAACTAGTACAAAGTACTCGAGGTTGTTTTTATATTTTCTCTGTATCAGTCCCAAAATTAGGACCAGTTTCCTCTCTTGGAGAATGGTATTAAAAACCAAAGATCTGGGTACTAGAAGTGATCACAGCTACTGGAATGTCATAACTTCATGTGCCTCAAATGAAATAAAGCTATAAATAATGCATAGATATATGTGTGTATATATATTATTTTAAATGTCATATATTATGTGTTATATTTCATATATGTAGTGTCCTTAGTATACTACTATTATGTATAATTAGTGTCATGTATAAATATAGCCAACATACAAAGATAGTATATGCTCTAACCCATTTACATAGATCTGTACATATTTATTACCCTCTCTATACAGAGATATATTTTTATTAATATGTATGGGTTATACTAATATCTCAGACTGTACTTCAGCAATGCAAGGTTTCTTCTGGTTTTCCTTCTGGTTTTCCTGCAACTGATTGCTGCAATTTTTCTTCGACAGTGAGGAAGCTGGCTCTCTGCAATGTGTACACTTATTTGTTTAACACATAACATAGTTTCAGAATCACTGCTCTGCCCCACAGTTGAAGTATATTTATTAGGTGTAGTAGAATATTAATATATAGTTCTTTTTGTTTGTGCCTCACAATACTTAGCCACAGCACTGTTTTCCTACGGTACTTACTTCCCGCAACCTTTTTGGTAAGGTCATCTAATAAATTTATAATACAGTTCAATTTGTTTACTACAGTTTACATCCCATACTGGCTCTTTACACATCCTGGTTGATTTTTAAATTTATTTGCATCCATTAATACTTACTCTTTGTGATTTATGCTCCTGTGGTTTTGATAAATGCAAAGAGACCTGTCCACCTCAACAATAGTGCACAGAACAGTTTCATCAGACTAAAACTTTCCTTGGGCAGCCCCTTTATCAACAACTCTTCCCTGCTACTCCAAGCCCTGGGAACCACTGATAAATTTTCTGTCTCACTGGTTTTGATTTTTCCTGTGAGTCGTATACATGGAAAGGATCTGGATTCTTACACTTAGAAAAATGCATTTAAGATTTATTCCCATTATTACACGAATTAATAATTCATCTTATTTATTGCTGAGTTATATTTCATTGCTTAGACTATATTAATAATGTTTATTTTTATTCATAGTTTATGGAGAACATTTATCATGGTTAGATGTCAAATATTTTTTCTGCATCTCTTGAGCTTATGATATGGTTTTCTTACTTACTTTGGTAAATATGGTGAATTATATTGAATGATTTTAATCATCAGACATTTTTTAATTTTTAGGGTATATCAAGATGTAGAATTTTATACATACATATGCTGCTAAATTCAGTTTTCTAATATTTTGTTAAGACTATTTGTATCTATTTGTATTATGAATCTTGATTCTTAGTGTTTGGATTTGTTCTTAAATGTCTGTCTGATTTCGGTATTAGAAAAATGCTAGCCTCAGAATAAGTGGTAAAATGGTCTCTGCTCTTCTACTTTCTGGAAAAGATTATATAAATAGATATCATTTCTTTCTTGAATGTTTGACAGAATTTCCATTGATACTATATGGGCCTGAGGCTTTTAAGTACGTATTTAATTTCTTGTGTAGATATAAAGATATCCAGGTAATCTATTGCTTCTATGATTGAATTTTTATGCCTTGTGTCTTTGAGGGAAAGAATTAGTTGTCAAATTTTGGGCATAAAGTTGTTTACAGTAATTGCTTATTACCTTGTCAATGTCTATGGAATCGGTAGTAATACCATCATTGCCTACCAACAATAATGATCTGCACTGTCTGTCTGTTCATGTTCAGCCTGTTAGTGCTCTGTACAACACACCACAGATATACAGGCTGAACACAACACACATGTTGTATTCTCAGTTGGTGTGGATTAGTTTTCTGAGCATAACTGAGCTGGGAACCCTGCTTGGAATCACAGAAGAATGTGGGTACCATCAAGGTAACATGGGGCTGTGTTTTCAACTGGATGCTCAGATGAAGATTATACCCTCATTTCAGTTGTTTGTAGAACGTATGGCTTTGTGGTTGTAGATCTGAGGGCCTCAGTTTCTCGCTGACAGTCAGCTTGGGCAGGATTCACCTTCCAGAAATGATCTGCACCTCCTAGAACCCGCCTGCAGTTTCTGTCCACATGGACTTTTCTTTCAATATGGCCTTAGTTTATCAAGCTAGTAGGAAGAGTCTCTGCTAGCAAAACAGAGATTGTTATAACTTAAGTAATGTGGACCTCACATCTTAATCCCTTTTCTGTATCCTATGATTGGAAGCAAATTATAGATGCTGTTAACACTCAAAAGGAAAAAATTATACAAAGATGTGAACAATGGGAGCAAGAATTTCAGGGTCATCAAAAGAGTTGCTGCCACTCTCTAGGTAGAAATTTGTCAATTTCATTCATCTTAAAATACTAGTGCTTTTGGAGGGCCCAGATAATATGAAGCAAATATCAGAGCTAAAGAGACAGCTAGACCCCAATACAATAATCACTAGAGGCATTGACACTCCATTTCCAGTCTGAGCAGATCATCCAGACAAAGAATCAACAAAGAAACATTGAACTTGACCAGCACTATAGACCAATAGACCTAATAGATACCTACAGAATGTTTTATCCAACAGCTGCAGAATGCAAGTCTTCTCCTCAGCTCGTGAACTATTCTCAAGGACAGATCATATGTTAGATCACAAAATAAATCTTAAAAATTAAAAGAAATTCGGGTGGCGCCTGTGGCTCATCGAGCAGGGTGCCGGCCCCATATGCCGAAGGTGGCGGGTTCAAACCCAGCCTCAGCCGAACTGCAAAAACAAAACAAAACAAAATAAAAAAATAATTCAGTGCTGATATTGCAATTGAGGAAATGGTAGTAACTGAAGAATACTTATATTTCATCTCATGACGTCCTTTGATAGTGAAGGCAAATGGCTATCAAATCTTTAGTACACTAGTCAGGAGTGTCTATAAAAATATAAAACATTTGCTAGTTACCAGAATTCTC
>CAUYRH010047105.1:0-32783 GCA_963574655.1 Perodicticus potto
GCCATAAAACATGTCTCAACAAATTGAGAAACATAGAAATAATGCCATGTATCCTCTCAACCACAGTGGAATAAAACTAGAAATCAACCAAGAGAAACACTCAACTATACATAAAGTCATGGAAATTAAATAACCTGCTGGTGAATGATTATTGGATTAATGATGAAATTAAGATGGAAATCAAGATTCCTGGAACTGAATGACAAAGGAGACACAAGCTATCCAAATATACAGAATTCAGCAAAAGAAGTCCTAAGGAGGAAATTCAAAGCCTTAAATGCCCATATCAAAAAGAAAGATTACACATTAACGATCTAATTACACTCCTCCAGGACCTAGAAAAGGAAGAGTAAACCAGATCCAGAGACAGCAGAAGAAAAGAAATAACTAAGGCCAGGGTAGAATTAAACAAAAGCACAACAACAACAACAAAATATAAAAGATCAAGAAAACAAAAAGTTGGTTCTTTGAAAAGGTAAACAAAATTGATAGACCTCTTGTTAGATTAACCAGGAATAGAAGAGAAAGGACCCAAATAAGCTCAATCAGAAGTTAAAAAGGAGATATGACAAGTGATACTACAGAAATACAAAATATTATCTCTACAAACATAAACTCAAAAACCTAGAGGAAATGGACAAATTCCTGCAAACATACAACCTCCCAAGACTCAATCAGAAAGAAACAGAACTGAACAGACCAATAAGAAGCACTAAGATTAAAGTAGCAATAAAAAAAAAAACTTTCAAAAAAGAAAAAAAAAATCCTGAACCAGATGGATTCATAGCTAAAATCTATCAGATATACAAAGAAGAGCTGGTACCCATACTGCAGAAAGTATTCCATAACATCAAGAAGGAAGGAATTCTTCCTAACTCATTCCACAAAGCCAGTATAACCTTGATACCAAAGCAAAAAAGGACACAACAAAACAAGAAAATTATAGACCAAATCACTTATAGATATAGTTGCAAAAATCCTAAATAAAATGCTAGAAGACTGAATTCAACAGCACATCAAAAAAATCCCCCAGGACCGAGTGCAGTTCATCCCAGGGATGCAAGAATGGTTCAACATATAAATCAGAACATGTGATTCACCACAAAAACAGAGGCAAAAACAAATAAATACCTTGATCATCTGAATAGATGAAGAAAAATCATCTAATAAAATCCAGCACCCTTTCATGACAAAAACTCTCAACAACAAGGCATAAAAGGAATATACCTCAAAATTGTAAAAGTCACATATGACAAACCCGCAGCCGGCATCAAACTGGATGAGGCAAAGTTGAAAGCATTTCCCCCAAGTAGAACAAGACAAGGGTGCCCACTGTCAACACTTCTATTCCACACAGTGCCAGAGCAATCAGACAAGAGAAAGAAAGAAAGGGTATACAAATCAGGAAAGACGAGATCAGACTGTTTGCTTTTTGCCGATGATGTGATCTTATACCAAGGAAACCCCAAAGACTCCACCAAGAGACTCCTGGAATTAATAAATAAATTCAGCAAAGTCTTAGGTGACAAAATCAATGTACCCAAATTGGTACCATTCCTATATACCAATAACAGTCAGGCCAAGAGTCAAATCAAAGACTGAGTGCTATTCACAACCATTACAAAGAAACCCAAATACTTCTGAATATAGTTAACCAAGGAGGTGAAAGATCTCTACAAGGAGAACTATGAAACTCTGAGGAAAGAAATCAAAGAAGATAACAAACAAAAGGAAAAGGCTCGGCCCCCACATGCACCAAGGCTGGCAGGTTCAAGCCCAGCCCTGTCCTGATAAACAACAATGACAACTGCAACAAAAAACTAGCCAGGCACTGTGGCGGACGGCTATAGTCCCAGCTACTTGTGAGGCTGAGGCAAGAGAATCGCTTAAGCCTAAGAGTCTGAGGTTGTTGTGAGCTGTCACGTCATGGCACTGTCTCAAAACAAAACAAAATGGAAAAACATACCATGCTCATGGATAGGCAGAAATGTGAAAATATCCGTACTCCCCAAAGTGGTTTACAAATTCAATGTAATCCACATCAAGTTACCAAAGCCATAGTGCATAAACCTTGAAAAAAATTCTATGCTTCCTTTGGAACCAGAAAAGAACCCGAATAGCCAAAACAAACTTAAGCAAAAAGAACAAATCTGGAGGCATCACTTTACCAGACTTCAACTGTACTACAAGTCTTTAGTACCAAAACAGCATGGTATTAGTACAACAACGGAACAGAACAGAGACCCCACATATAAAACCATCTATGTACAAGCAACTGATCTTTGACAAAGCAGAGAACAATACACTGGGGAAAGAAGCTCCGTTCAATAAATGGTGCTGGGGAAACTGGACAGCCACATGCAGAATGAAACAGGATCCATATCGCTCACCACTCTCAAACATTAATTCAAGATGGATAAAAGATTTAAATGTAAGGCATGAAACCATAAGAATTCTAAAAGAAAATGCAGAAAAACCTCTTCTAGATATCAGCATAGGCAAAGTTTCTGACTGAACCCCAAAGGCAGTAACAGCAACAGTAAAAATAAACAAATGGGACCTGATTAAATTAAAAAACATCTGCACAGCTTAAGAAATAATTAACAGAGAAAATACACAACCTACAAAATGGGAGAAAATATTCCCAAAGTACACATCTGATAAAGGGCTATTATCTAGAATCGTCAAAGAACTCAAACAAATTAGCAAGGAAAATACAAAACAACCCCTTTGAGGTGGGCAAAATACATGAACAGAAGCTTCTTAAAACAAGATAGACAAATGGCCAACCAACATATGAAAAAATGTTCAACATCACTAATCATTGGAGAAATACAAATTAAAACCACAGTGATATATCATCTTACCCCTATTAGAACAGCTATTTTAAAAAGTCTAAAAACAATAGGCATTTCCATGGATGCAGAGAAAAAGAAACTTATATACTGCTGTTGGGACTGTGAATTAGTACAGCCTCTATGGAAAACTGTATGGAGATTCCTCAAAGAACTCTTAATAAAAACAGACCTACTGTTCAATCCATCAATCCCACCACTAGGCAACTACCCAAAGAAAAGGAAACCATTTTATCCAAAAGACACCTGCACTCGAATGTTCACTATGGTAAAATTCACAAATACAAAGATGTAAAATCAACCCCAAGTGTCCTTGATTAACAAAATGTGGTAAATACATACTATGGAGCACTACTCAGCCATAAAAAAGACGAATTAATGCCTTTTGCAATAATCTGGATGAACTGGAGATAAACACCTTGAGTGAAGTATATAAAGAATGGAAAAACACGGCATGTACTTGATATTAAATTGGAACTAACTGATGAGCACAGATGCACAGAGGGAAATAAAACTCAGTGGAAGTCAAGCAAGAGGGACGGGAAGGGCAGGAAGGAGCGGAGGTGAAATCCTACCTAACAGGTACGGTGAACACTATCTGGATGAGACGCTTATTCACAGCCACGACTCAAACACTACCAGAGCAATCCATGTAACCAAAGACAGTTGTGCCCACTCAATATTCTGAAATTTTTAAAAATTAAACAAAGTTATAGCTTTATGGATTTCATTCCTAAATGATTTTCCTTATCAGTGATACAATTCATTTAAATAATTACTTCAAAAAAGTTTTATCTACTTTTTTCCAAATTTTTATTTCTCTTTTCAAACGAAATGTATACACATATTCCAAGCTACTCAATGCAGTTGACAGAGTTGCCCAAAATTTCTAGTTCTACCATTCTCCAACTTTGAATGGTATGAGATGGTTATTAATATCTCACACACAGAATTTCCAAAGCTGCTTATTTCCCAGGTCGCTGGTGTCATTCTAGGCAGTACCAGGCAAGTTCAGTGATGCAGTCAGCCTTATATTATCGTTATCATAATGGTGACAACAAAGATCGTAACCTCCAGCTACTCTGTTAATATTATTTTTAAATCCCACAAAAATGCCATAAGGATGATTTGCTTTCATTTCATAGTTGAGGAAAGAGGGGCTCAATGATAGTATGCAACTTGCCTAAAGACACTAACAAATAAGTGGTGAGCTTGAGCTTGAATCCCCAGGTCTGGTGACTCCAAAATGCACAATCTTTCCACTACACCAGCTCAGGCTCCCTCTGCGTAAGTGTCCATTATTAATGCTACCTTGAGAAGGCATTTTATGATGTGAAACCTTAATAAGAGATTACATGCACTCCTTCAAATGATATTTTAAAAGAAAATAAGCCATTGAAATTATTAAAGACCAACACAAATAAAATAAAACCCACTCTTGGAGGTAGTCATAGAGAATTAAACTGCTAAATATACAAAAGTTGGTAGGAATAAAAATCTAAAGAGAAACTAGAACCAAAATGAAATGTTTTATCAAAAATATCAGGGGTCCCTTGTGTCTCTGACTTTAATCACCACTAATATCATTTTCAAAGTATTAAGATTAAGTAAGTGTGATAGGATCTTGTTTGTGTTTTCTTCTTATATAGTAGCAGAATTTTAACCCAGAAAGTATCCCAGATGGGTAAGTATAACTGTTTTAAAACACTGAAAAACATTCTTTAAGTAATTATTGTTTAAAAAAAGAAATTCAGCACTAAAAAATTATTAGGATATAAATATACAGTGATACTTACAAGTAATACTGACCAAGAAGGACCTCATTCCAAATTCACCGATTTGCTTCCATTTAGCATGAAATTTCGATGTAATTACAGGGATAATTATCTCTGCAGGAACATAGAACTGAATTGAATAGGTCACAAAAATCCCAAAGGAATACAGAATTTTCACTGACTGATATAACCTGTTGAAAAAAGATTTCAAAATTTAGTCATTCTTAATAAACATTCTTAAGAATGTAACGTTCTTCCTTTTTAACATTAAGATAAATAAGAAATCTAGAACACAAACTTAGGCCAGAACCGTACTAACGAAAAATGCTTGTTTGCCAAAAAAATCGCAACTGATCTTCACTAATTCTATTTCTAGGTGATATGTGGACAACTCGTCTGGCAAGTCTGGATGGCTTGAACATGGCATGCCAATGCTTGAGGAGTATTGCTGGAAAGATTTTATTCTGGGCTAAGCTAACATTAGAAAGCTTACGTTCAGCCTATGTAGAGCTAATGTTTTCTCAACTTTCTTTAAAAAATGTGAGCTACTGTATGTCTTTAAAATCTTGAGTCACTGGATGGCACCTGTGGCTCAAAGGAGTAGGGTGCCAGCCCCACATGCGGGGGGTGGTGGGTTCAAACCCAGCCCTAGCCAAAAACTGCAAAATAAATAAATAAGTGAATAAAATATAATCGTGAGTCACACCCTCATTGATCTTTATATAGAAAAAAACTCACAGATTCAATTCAATCAGGGGGTCCACCCTCTTTTCTTCTCTGTTCCACAGTGGAAGAAGAAGAGTTGTCTTAAGCCATACATTAAATATGCCACACTAATGAAAACTGAAGAACCAAAAAAAGGTCCGTGCATAATTTTTACAATGTCCGGCACTACAGATAAACAAAGCAATTCTCACATAATTCGTGAGCAGCCCGTGGGCCGCAGGTGGAACACCACTGCGGCAGTTCTCTTTGGTTGAAAATCTTGGTAGGGTATGTGTTTAGTTGCAGAAATGTCATGGGTCCTAAGTCTAAAAGGAGGGTATCTGAATGGTTTCAACTTCAAAGTTCTCTAACTTACACATTATACTTTATATTAAAGTAATTGTGGGTTAGGAGGTGCTTTTTTCTTCTGAGTAAACTTACTGCTTTAATGCCCAGTGCTTCAAAACAGCTCAATTTTCAGCTTTATAAATATCTTTAGATTAATACACTGTAGATAGCCTCCTGTCAAAACTTTTTTTTTTAATTAAGTCATTTGTACATAGATCATACATACATTTATGCCATTATGGGATTCGATGTGTTGATTATTTGTACAAACTGGAGTGCTTACAAGCTACTAATCAACATAGCTTTGGCCTCTTTTACCCAATTACAGCGTTAAGACATCTGTGTTCTACACCTGATAGATCCAACTTGTACTTGCATTATGCTCCACAGGTGTGGTCCCCCTACTAACCCTCCCTCTATCAACCCAACCCCCTCTCTTTCCCCTCCTGTCAATACTTATCATGCATGTCTTGATAAAGACTTCAGCAAATTTCTTATGTCTGGCAGAAGACTTTTTAAATGTTGATAATGACATGGAGAGAAATTGTAAAGTCGTAAGAAACAGAAGGAGGCACATTATAGAGAACTTAGTCTCTTGGGTTGCAGATAATGTGTTGTACTTTTTTAAATTTAAATATTTTATAACAATCAAAAAAAAAACTCAATCGCTCTTGTATTTTTTAAGAAACAAACTATTAATACTGTGTTACAGTATTGGGGCCGTGATAAACACCTGTGCCCTTTCAGTAGAAAGGTCATCAAACAGCCATAATCTTCTCCCTTCCCACCTCAGAGTCCTAAGCACAGGGAAAAGCATTCCCTTTCTTAGGAAAAAAATGCAATCATTTTAAAAGGATATAAAATATTCTACTTTCAGTAAAGAAAACTCTCAACATTATTTAGGCTTTAAGCTTATTCCTGATGCCTTCAGACTTAAAGAAGTAAGGATTATAAACAGTCCTCTAAACTTGCCAAGCAAAAAGAAATTCAGTAAGTCTCCTTCTATAACACTATTCATCACAAAGTAAGAGAAAATAAAAAAGCAGAGTAAGAAAGGATTTAAAAATGTATAGCATAATTAGGAAAGAAGGAACTCCTTAAGGCTACAAACAATAAAATCTTAATTTCAAACTGAGCTAAGAATGTAATTTCTCAGCTTGAGGCTTAAAAGTTAAACATATGGTCAAGTTACTGAAAATATGTGAAATAACTGGAAGCTGCTTGTTTCATATACTCTGATACGTGAGAGTAGAGAGTTAAATAAATACTCTTATTAGTTTATTCTGTTTTAAAAAAGACATTCCTTTTTTCTAATCATCTCCTCATTTATATTTTTAACATATAGTTAATCATATATATAAAAATAGAACTACATTTTGCATCTAAGTATAATTATTTTTATTGAGATAAAACAAAGTTACATGGGCTAAGAATTAAATATTAATTAAATTAATATTAATGGTCAATGGGTATGGATAGGTAATTCTTAGAAACTACATCCATCAAGCATGAGAAATATTAATAATACTTCAAAGAATAAAATGCTTCATGCCTGAAAACAATATCTATTACACTGATGGGAAAGAAATTTACTATCTTAGTAAAGGCAGAAATGTATTTTTTAATAATCATTTTTCAATCAATCTTTGGAACCAGATTATAGGGGGAAAACAAAATAAAGTTCAGGTGAAAATGTTATTTTTAAAAACAGGATTTCAAAATTTGCAATGCTTTTATTATTTTCCCCACATTGGCTAACAAGTTAATAACTTGACCTAAATTTTCAGATATGGATTTCTTAAAATATTTTAAAAACCAACTTGGGAAATAAGCTGTAGACTAATCCTCTTTCTCTCAAGGTTGAAAACAGAAGCCACCTTGCAAATAACATGAAAACTCACTTTTTCCCTTTTGGACTCTTTATGACACTCGGGTTGAGAATCTTGACGGTTCAGCTCTGTCAAGTCGCCATCTTAACTGAGGACTAGCTCCAATCCTTACCAAGAGCCTTGCCTCATTCTAAGCTTAAAAATGAGACAACTATGGTTATTTAGCACTCGTGACTAGATTAAATGCCTTGAACCAATAAACTTTTGCAGCATGTTCTCTAGAAGTTAAGCATTACAAGGAAGAGATTTGTATCTGTTTGCTGCTCTATCTCCAGAGCTTAGAACAGTAATGGGGACAGAAAAGAGGAACAATAAATGACTCCGGTGGCTGCCCTTCACTTTGAACTTAATAATAATAACAATCATTCTGATAAGGAAAGACAAACAAGGTCTGGGCCAGGTCTCTAGTGATCGGCAACTTTAATATTAGATTATAAAGAAATTGTAAGGGAGAGGACAGAGCGAATGTCCGAGATATATCAACTCCCTTTTTCAGTTTCCTTACATTTCTTTATTTCTTATGCCTTGTGGTAAATCCATTCTTGCCTAAGTACCTTCATCTAGGTAACAACCTCCTCAAAGTACAACCCCTTGACAGCCAGTAGGATCAGCGAAGACACGGCCTAATTACCTGCCACTACCCTTTAACTTTATTCCCCGTAATACTCAAGTTCTGAGCCCCTGTGTCCTACAAACATGGGCTCAAACTTGGGATTTTTTTTTCTGTTACTTCTTTTAAAAAATAAGATACCTGTACAATTATCTTAATAAATTCTAAAATGCCTACCTCACCCTTTCTCCGTTCCTATTTTTTAACTGAAGTTTTCCTACCCAATGCATGTTTCATACAAAATCTCACACGTGAGAGAACACAAGTCACCAGGCTGCTGCTGGACGTTCTCAGTGTGAAAACCTCATCCTTTCACACTTCTTAGTAAAGGTGTTATGTGTACAGGTTTAACGATTAGCATGTGAATTTATTCTAGGCCTTTATTCTCAAATTCTATGTCATAACCCACTAATGGGTTATGATAACAATTTAGTGAGCTGTGAATAGTTTTTTCTAATGATACAGAAGGGGACAGAAAACATCAGGGATATTTTGTGCAGCAAAACTGGTGGCTTTTATTTAACCTTTCATTAACTCTCATTATCTATACGTGTGGAGGAGGTATGCACATAGAGAAGCTCACACACCTGCAAATATACACACTGGGCTTTTCTATAAGACATAGTTCCCTTTCTTACTTTGAGTTACAGTTCAAGAAGTTAAAAAGCTACTAATTGAAACCAAACAAGCAGGAACAATAACTATGATGGGAAAAAGGTAAAGACTTTCCAGTTTTGACTGGTTAAAAAAAGAGCCACAACACAAAAAGTGAACAAACGAAACTAACAATGAAAAGAAAGATCTTTGTTCCTATAATGTATATATAGGGTGTATAATCACCCTGTATAATCACTTAAGAGGACTCAATAAGACAGAAAACAAATAAATACCATTTACTGTATCAAATCCCCTGGAGAACTTGTTGACACCCCATGATTACTCTAGGGCCTCCAGAACTTCAACTCTCCCTTACGATGACATAAGGTAAAAATCTGCCTCATCCTTTGTGTTGAATTTGATAAAGTGAAAACTGGATAAATTAAAAATATAACAAATTCAATAAATTCAATTTAAACACAATATAGGAGATTTGTAATGATGTGGCATTCACTCCCAAGCAGCACCAGCTCAAAAGATAATACTCTACTTAAAATCTAAGTTGCTGTGAGCCATGTGACACCACAGCACTCTACCAAGGATGATAAAGTGAGACTCTGTCTCTACAAAAAAAAATTAAAAAAAAAAAATCATCTCTGCTGTTAAGTCTGTCTAATCATACACTCCATTTTTTTTTTTTTTTGAGACAGAGTCTCACTCAGTTGCCCTGGGGTTGATGTGAATGCCGTGGCCATCACAGCTTATAGCAACCTCAGACTCTTGGGGCTCGAGTAATCCTCTTGTCTTAGCCTCCCCAGTAGCCGGGACTAGAGGAGCCTGCCACAACACCAGGCTAGTTTTTTCTGTTTTGTAGAGATGTGATCATGCTTTGCTCAGGCAGGTCTCGAGCTCCTGAGCTCAGGCAAGCCACCCGCCTCAGCCTCCCAGAGAGCTGGGATTACAGGCGTGAGCCACCATGCCCAGCTACATTCCATTTTTTGTCCACATTGATCTCAAGCAAATTTTTCCTAAGAAGATTCTATAAACTAAAGGGATACTTAGTAACAAGTCAAAACTTGAAACCATTTGTGTGAAAGAACAGAAATCTATATAAAATAATATGAAGAATCCTTCAAATCAATCCTGATGTGTTCCCGTTACCATCCTGACTCTATCTGCATATATTTTTGAAATCTCGCATTCAACAGGTTCATTATTCCTTCGGGGTTATTTCCTTTGCAACTGTTCTGACTCTGGAGTGCGGATTTCCTTTTGGGGTATGGCAATGTGTGAGGGATTCTCAGAGCTTAGAAGCTAAACATGGTGGATCTTTCTAAGGCATAAATTTCACTCAAAGGATTTTATAAAGTGTGGGAATTACTTTTATATAAAAGTCAACATAGATATACACTAGAATGCAAAAGATGCACTTTTTTAATAGAGCATGAACTAATGCTATGCTTGAGAAAAACGCTTTATTATTTACTTTATCCTTTGGGGTACGTTAGTGGAAAACTTGGGAAAATATTGTTAAAACATGATTTGATGAAAACTAGTAGTGGTGCCTTGCTGATAAGGGAAATGCTTTTAAACCTAGACTAGTATTTAACAAATACTTACCAAGTGTTTCCTAACAGGAAAGCCAGATTATAGGGAGGCACCGTGACCCTGGACGTAGGACCTGTGTCCTCGATATTTAACCTTCTTGCACAGAGTTGTGAATTAATTTCATTATCATCTTTACAATACACTCTTTCCTTCAAATGCTAAATGCAACACATGAAGTGTATTACTCGTAACTGGATTTTAAAGATATACCTCAGAAAGACTGAAGGTAATAATGAATAACTTGGAGCTTTTCTAATCCATACTTGCTTTATCCTAGGGCCTCTAACTCAACCTTTTCTTGCAAAAATAACCCTAAGAACGCTGAGACTTGGGGTTAACATGGCACCAAAGCCCTTCACAGCTTTTCCTAGCTGGTAACCATTAGTTCTCAGCCAATAGTGTACACTGCACACTAGGGCCTCTCGCGTGATGCCCAGGAAAGAAGGGAAGGAGAGAGACTCGTATATATTAAAAGTCTTAGGAATACTTCTAGGATTATTCTAGTCCAAACCCATCATTTTATAAAAGACTATCACTATAAAAACATGAGCAACTCTCTTCCTATTATCTCTCCATCATGACTATTATTTTTTTATTTCCTTGCTTATTTTTTATTTTTATTTCTTTGATTTTTGTTGTTGTTGTCGTTGTTGTTGTTGTTGAGACAGAGTCCTACCCTATGCCCTGAGCAGAATGCAGTGGCATCACAGCTCACTGCAACCTCAGACTCAGGCTGTGGGCATCCCGCTGCCTCAGCCTCTGGAAGCCGCTGGGATTACAGGCAGTCACTGCAGGACCCGGCTGGGATTTTCATTTTTTTATGAGTCGGGGTCTCACTCTTGCTCAAGCCTCCTACAGTGCTGAGATTGCAGGCGTGAGCCACCGCACCCAGCATGACTATTATCTTAACTGTCCAACAACTGCAGAGACCACAAAGTGACAGACCGCAGGCCACACAGGCCTAACTAGTAACCAACAGAATGAAAGGCTATTAACCAACAGACGTTCTCCAAAGGGAAAATTCTCTTGACTTGCTTTCCTGTTTCTTCCATATTTTTGTTTGTTTCTTAGGCTTGCCTCTAATGAAAAGGAGGTGTCAAGCTAGACTTTCCCAAATAGAAACTATAATCTAATAGTCCTTTTTAAGTTCAAAGTCATAACTAGTTCCATTCTCCCTGGAGAGCCATAACAGTTAGGAATAAAGGGAGAAGTGGGAAGGGACTGTGGAACAGGGAAGGATTAATCAGAGCTACTGAGCTGGGAACACCAGAGGCTTCCCTCCCAGGCTCACCCCCTGTTCTTTCCCCAGGCCCTTAACTGTCCAGGGGTCAGAATCTCTTTACTTGAATGCATAACACCTTAGTCCCTTTTCCTGTAAGATATTCTTTTGTAAATTCTGAGAATGTTTCTACCTACATTTTATATTTGACATTAAAAATCTTGTGAAATTTATTTATAAAATCTTCTTTAAGATTCATCTAAATATTATTCTAAGTGGGGAAAAATACCATTCTATTTTCTAGGCACTTCCCAACATTTGAAAAGATGAACTATACTACCACCTTTTTAGCCTGTAATATAAAGAGAACATTGAGATGTGCCATTTAAAGTCCTGGGGAAACATGTAACATAAAGCTGACCAGTAAAATGGTGATGACCTTAATGATGGGATATATTATTTTATCAGGAACCAGAGGGCTTGGTTTTTTCGCAGTAAGGAGAGTTCTTAATATTTTTTTAATTAAAGTGAGTCCAAACTAAAAGAATCCATATTTTACTCTTACACTTGATTCAAATTTGGAACCTACAATTTTTAAATCTTTTCTGAAAATTGGCACAAGGATCCTAAATTCACATACGGTCTGCTCTGAGGATAATGAAAAAAATTCCACATTATACAAATAAATCACAGTAAAGATTTTAAATGCTTAAACCATAAATCTAAAAACCATACCTTTATTACTAAATATTGATAAATTATATCTATAAAATATATAAAGCAGGATTAACAAAACTCACGTCCACCTACCATACATCTTGGGGAAGATTTAAAGTTATGCTCCCTTTGATTTCATCACGGAAACACATGTATCCTAACGTAGCTAAACTTATATACAGAGTTGTGACGATCCCCATGCCAATATTCAGTGCTTGGGGGAAGCGTTTTGATTCTTTCATTTGGTTTTCCAGTGGAAGGACCTAAGAAAAAAATACAATTCTTTTTTTTAAAAAAAGAATACAAGTAATTCAAAATAACAGCATCTCTATACATACAAATTAGTCTTTTTATAGTCTAGATGCAAATATTTTTTCCTTTAAAACACATACAATTATTAAAGTATATTTCTATGGCTACATATTTTTTACAGTACATAGTTTTTAATTCTTAAAATAAAAAACCATAAACTTTATCGTCTATAAAATAATAAGTTTAGATTAGAATAATCATAGGACTATGCTTATAAACTTAGCTCTTGTCATGCCAACCTGCCAAAATTTTTCCCAAATAATTTTTTTATTTTTGAATAATTTTAGATTCATAGAAAAGTTGCAAAGATAACACGCGGAGCTCTCATGTATACCCCTGATCCAGTTCCCTGTACTATTCTCTTTTTATACTTCTAGCTAAGAACCAACCTTGGTACCTCACCATGAACTAAACTCCAAACATGTTGCTGGTGTTAGTATGAACTCATATGTGTTTGCTTCATACACTGAGTTATAATCTAATCCTCTGTTACTTATTCTGTGACTCATGTGCTCCAGCTTCAGCCTCTGTGAATTCTACCAGGTTGGTTCTTTGTCCCTTTGACAGGCCTCCATCCTTCCGTTTTTCAAATATTTCCCTTACTTTCTGTCATTATAAGATATTCCAGATTCATCGTGAATTTCCTTACTTCAGCCCTAAAAACAGCCATTTCTCCAAACAACTTTTAGGCATTTTGTTGGAGAAGAGTATTTAGAAATCTAGATCTAGGTGGTGGGTGTGCTTGTTGCTACTGGGGTATCACGGCCTGCAGGCCCTTACAGGAGGCAGAGCTAGAAAAATATGCATTAGACTGACCCATATACATACGCACATTCAAAACTATTTCTATACCCACTTATATCTACTGTTTGTCAATTTTAGTAAAGCAAATAATGTTTATTTTGTTAAAAATGAATCTTTAATTAAAAAGGATGATTGAAAAACCAGTTGTTAAAGCAAATCTTCAGCGGTTTTGGCCATAATTTGGTCATACTGTGAAAGACATGAAGCAGTAATAACAGCAAGTATTTACTGGGTGCTTACCATATACCAGGCATTAAAAAAATATAATATGCCAGATATTATCCTACAAGCTTTGCATGTAGCATCTCATGCAGTCTCTACAATAATCTTATAATGCAAATATTTTCCCCACTTTTCGTGTAAGTCAATCATATACGGAGACCTAAAATGTTAATAGTGGAAAAGAGAACAGAGAAGAGTTTGGATGGATGCTCTGGAGATAATCCAGAACTGAAATACCATGCAGCTGTCAGGATGGCACCAGTGAAGCTAGAAAGGGAGAAAGGGAAAGAAATTAACGCTTCCTCAGACTTCCTCTGTATCACAGCATTAGAGGTGTTTTACACATAATCTTCTTTATCGAATAGATTTGACAAGTATAATAGAAGAATCAATAGGCCTCAATTACTGATTGAAATGAGAAACCAAGCACAGGATAAAAACAATTACTCCAATGTTTCAAGCTTAAGCAACTGAAAGTAAAACTAAAAGGGAAAGAGAATGAAAAAGTAAAGATTGTTTAGATGTCAGAGAAACAGCACTTAACTAAAAATGTCCTATAGTTAACCAGAGCTCACTAGTTAAAGACAAATAAAAATCTGGAGTTGTATTTCCAATAGTGGTAACTAGAGCTATGAAAATTTCTAAGAATGCAAGAGAATTCTCTAAAACATAATTCAGAAAAAGCAGAAACCCAATTAAACTGGCATAAAATGTTCTCTTAGATTTACTTTTAGATCTATTTTGTCTGGGGTTCATACACATAGAAGTTTACAAACTGTTCTACTCCCACACCAAACCAGCAGACAATGAAACATAAGCCCTAGAACAAAGTAGACAGCAACATTCTATTTTCCCCAAATCTACAAATTCTAGGTTTTAAATGAAGTGGGAGCATCTTGCATGGAAACATTTAAGATCTTAGAATTCTCAGGATGCTTGTGTGTCTTGGTATTAGCTTTATGACACCACTGTTTCTCAAAGCATGATATGCCAAAGGAAGGATTTATATTTGACTATTCTTATGTAACGGTAACTTTATAACAATTTCAATGCCCTTCAAATAATCTAGTCTATAAAATGTGATATTTGAGATGTACTTGAGTATGTGGGGTATACGTAATGCAAAATTGGCCATGAGTGAATTATTTTTGAAGCTGAGTGATGCTTACCTAAAAGTTCATTATACTACTCTCTAAACTCTGTGTTTGAAATTGTCCATAATAAAATATTTAAAATTATCAAATCTGGTGGGGGAACAAGGGAGTGGAGAGAGGGAAGCAGGGAGGCGGTGGGGGGGGCACGGTGTGTGACATCCTCTTGGGGGTAGGACACAATTACAAGAGGGACTTTAACAAACAAATGCATGCAGTGTAACCGAGTTCCTTGCACTCTCAATGAATCCCCAACAATAAAATAAAAAGAAAGGAAAAAAATCATCAAATCTAATTTCCTCATTTTACAGATACAGAAGAAGAGAATTAGAGAACCTAAGTGACATGTCCAAGATAAACTCCTAGTTAGTGGAAGAACTAAACTAAATTCAAGTCTTTCATACCAAACTGGAAAGTCATGTTCTAAGACTAAACAAAATTGAAAAAAAAACACGCATTTTTAAAATTTAGCTTGACTATCTAAATCTTTGTGTTGACTTAATATTTTAAATATTAATAGTAAAGACTAAATCCTTACCACTCCTATGCCTTCAAAAGCAAAGACAGCCGTACCAAAGAAGAGTGGGTACTTCTTCCAACCAGCCACTATTGGGAGGTTGTGGGGATCTGGCATGTTCTAGAAAAATAAAGAAAAAAAAATACACAGGCTACATCTTTACTTATTCTAAAGAATTCAAAATGAAAAAGCAAAATCATATACTTTTGAGGTTCACAACAGCATATGTGGGTTACGAAACTGAAAATTCTTTCACTGAACACTTTAAGCAAACTGTTAAATGTAGCCAAGCTGTTAGGATTTCACTGCCAGAAGCAATTGCTTTCCTCATGCCCACACATTCCATCTGAGCAAAATACTGCTGGTTACCTGTTTCCACCTGCAAGTCCCAGGCTCTGCACCTTGGGTGTGGCTCCTGCCACAACAGGAAATATATAAGCACACTCCAGACCTGGTCTGGGAGCCAGGAGTTAGGTATTAACACTGCTCTTGGTACCAGAAGAAATTCATTCTCCACTCCACTCTCTCTGCTCTTTCAGTTCTCTGAGACATGCAGTTTCTAACTTTGCTTTCTGCCCCATGGCTCTGCTGCTCCCTAGAACAGGTCTCCTTCTGGTTTCAGTGTTTTGGTTATCATTACTCTCATTATTTGTATGTATAGATGCCCCAACTCCGGCTTTGATTATTTCATCCTGACTCATAACCTTATCCCATCTCTTATTATCTATCTGGACAAACTCACCAACTATACATCTGGTATAAGATCTCTGGCTCTGCAATGGCCACTTTCTCCACACACACCCTCTGTTCTCTGCTTTACCTGACTGGAATGAGAATTCAAGCCAAGTGAGGGAAAACCAAAGCAATGAAGGGGGGATGTACCTGGATAATTTGGGGAACGAGGGGGTCTAAAGCATCTGAAGCATAGTAAAACTGTGTGATATAACCGTGGTACATGACTGAAAACCTAAACTAGGTGCAAAGTGGAAAGGGTATTAAAATGTTTGGGTCCCTGGATAACACTAAACGATTATTCGTGGTACGAGGAAGCTATTTCACTTCTCCAGGCGCTAGCTGATGCTGTTTCCTCTACCCAGGGACCTCACTTCCTGCTCCACTAACTCCTACATGCTCAGGACGTCACGGAATCGTGTGATCTTCCCATCGTTCCTTTCCATTCACGCACCGTGATAGAGACTACGGGTTTAAGATTCAGAGAGGGGGGATGAAACACAGACCCATGATAAAAGTCTGTACTGAACTGCTGATGGAGATATTGCAACAATTACCCTGGAAGCAAGGTCACTGCCCCTTCGTGAGATAAAAGTTATACAGCTGCTCAGCAGAAAAAAAAATACACATATACACACACAAAACCCTGAATCCTGCCGAAAGAGGGACTCGCAGACTCTCTCGATCCAATCAACAGATTCTTTTAAGGAAACTGGTTAAGAATCCCCAGACTGTGGACCACGAAATCAACTGAGCTCACTGCATATACTTCCAATAACGGAATTACAGACTATTGTAGTAGCAGAGAGAAAATCATGGAATTACATCTATATACTCATCTCTTGTGATTGGTTCAAATTTTAAAGGAATAAACAACACAAAAGAGTTCTTTGTTTCATGGTTAGCACTGTACTAAGAACATAAACCTAAATCTCACAATAATTTTACTTGGGTAGGTATTACTACCTTCTGAAGCACTGTCACAGAGCCCAGAAGAATATTTACCAAAATTCAAAACCAGATCTGACCACAAAGCCTGTGTTTTTAACCTCTACGTCACATACTTTGTAATTCAACAGCATCCCTCAAAAAGTAACATTTGCTGACTGTCTACTATATGCCATACATGAAGTAGGACTTTTTACATAGCATTAGCTTTACTTCCCAAGAAAATAAAAACTTTACTTATATAATAAATGCAGGACATTTAGTTAAAAACATGTTATACTTACCCTAACAATGTAGTAGTATATTATCACAAGACTGACAGCCATGGAAACGTTGGCAAGGAATGAAAGTATAAATAGGTTCTTTAAATCACGAATGAAGACCAAAAGAATTATGAAAGGAAGAAAGCAAAGCATATACACCCTGAGGTCAATGCTTCTCCTCTCACATGGATTTGATGGACTGGTACTGTTCGAAATAAACTCTTTACTCTCCAGGAACCCTTCATGAACCTAGACAGAATTACCAGGAGAAGAAGGAAGGGGAGGGAAACTTCCATCAACTTATAATCATAAAAGATACACAGAAACATAATTATGATCTATACACTCTGTGATATATTCTACGATGTACTTCACAATAAGTAAAATATGTACTTTTTTTACAAGATACTCTGGCTGCTTAAAAACATATATATCAAACATAAAGAGAATTAAAGCAGGATAATCTTTGCATGGTAACTTCTATCACACTGTGAAAAGAAAGTTCATTAGAAGATTATGAGAATGGATTTACCAGTTTATTCTGAAGTTCTGTGAATATGATACTCATCATTTCTGCAAAGACTCAAAGATCTTGTCTTTGAGATCATTAATCTTGGGATCATACTTGTCTAGAATGGCCTTTGAGGATTCTACTCCAGCTTATTTTCTTCAGATAGGAAACAAGCTCTAACTATCTCTTAGAAATGTAATCAAAGTAAAATTTAAAAACCACAGCCTAACTTTAAAACTTTTATAAAGCAATTATTTACAAATGATCATTATTAATAGTTACTTATTAAAAATCTACAACATTCACGCATGGCCAGATGCTACACAGTAGACAAATTTTTGCCAGCACAAAAATATTCTACAATATAAATCAACTTTATGTGAAAATTTATTCAGTCATTTCTATAACCCACTTATCATATTTCAAAAGAAACATAATGATATGTAGGCTCCATATGTTAAGAACTATTTGATTCAATTAATCACATAATTTAACTTATTAAAAACAACTTTAGAAACTTTACAAACGACAAACAATTTTAGAAATAATCTTAAAAATGTACAGCAGAGGATCCTATACTATGTGGTATAACTTGAACACCAGTGACAAGTTATTTGTCTGCAAACATGGTGTACCCTCCTTCGAACACACCGGTATTAGCTAAGTCTGTGGGTACACGCGTTCTTAAGTACTTTGAGTACTTTCTACACCTCAGGTACTGAACTACATGGTTTTTCATTATAACATCTCATTTAATCCTCAAAATTACTCTCTACGTGGGTAGTAGTATCAATTTCAATTTATATCTGAGGAAACAGAGGCATAGAAAGGCTAAAAAAAAAAAAAAAAAAAAAAAACCTGCATCACATCAAGCCAGTAAGAGGTGGTTCTTAGATTCTGATCCAGGCCTAACACTCCGGAATCTGGCTGGTAACAGCTGCATGTTAGCCTGACCAGAATACCGCGACCCAGAAATGGGGGCCATGCCCCAGCAGCCATTCAGCTCCATCCTGACATCCCTCTCTCTAAATGGAGCAAGGAGCAAGAGGCCAACAGAAGCTTAAAAAAAATCTGATATGACTGATCCAAGTGTTTCTTTAACTTTACATTTATAATCCACAATAAGCAATGTTTAATGTCACTATAAATACACACATCTCAGACTGCAGGGATTACATCTGCCATATTTCTGTGCTGTACAGGCAATTTAAAACATGAGTTTTAAATTAATGGCATAATAAACTCTTAAGTTACACCACATACCATTTAAGAAATGCATAACTCAAAATTATCTTCTAACTGGCCATCAGAACTTTATATTTTTTAAATTTGAAATAAAAACAATGTTGATAATTTACATTACATTACTCAGTTTTTCTATAAGCATATTTCATTGTTGACTTAATTTCATAGGAACTAAATTACTTAGAGCCCAGTACTTCTTATCACAGCAGTACCTCCAACAATAGATTAGATAACAATCAAAGCTAAGCTCTAACAAGGATGGTTGGCAAGAGAGAAGGAGTTACACAGCTGATTTTAAAGAATGCTGCTTCATTCGTTGGCAGAAAGATGGTTATAAAAATTCTCAGGATTAAAAAAATAAAATAAAATAAAAATGCAAATACATACCTAGGGCAAGATTCAGGTAAACATTTGAGTCCTTTGGCGCCCTCTAGAGACAGAGATTGGCTATCTAATAGGACTTCCTACGATCTCACATGTTTACCAAAATGTAAAACACTGAAATAAATATTATAAAATAAAATTACTAAATTCGGCTCTTTCCATTTTGAGCTCAAATTTACTAAACCCCACTACTACTTATCAACTTTTCAATGATTCAGCAATTTAATGATTAGAATTCCAAAAGCCGCTTATATTCTTCGGCAAAGCCAAATTTATAATTAAAGTCTTAAGTGCCTACGTTTATATACTGTTTTACATTTTACAAAGGCTTTCATGAACCTTTGGTCAGTTGAGTCTATGAGAAACAAGGAGAGATTTTGTTACTATTCCCATTTTTATAAATAAGGAAACAGAGGCTTGACCAGGGATAAGGAGGTCTTGCCAATGTGTGAGTCAACACCGTGAAAGCAGAGATCTGAACTCTTGTTTTCTGATTCTAATCCATGGTATCTGGCATCACTGCATCTTTTCCCTCTTAATAGAACCCTGTTTTCCTTCCCCACTCCCCATGCCCATATACACTGTTTTATCTCTCTGAAATATTTTAGAGTATCCTGGGATAATAACGGAGAAGAGCAACTATAACCACAGGGGACCAGAACCATGACAAGCGCTACTGATCACGCATAACAGCCTCATGAGGCCACGTGGCAGTGACAGAGCAGGTTTCCACATTCATCCGGCAACTAACCCTAAATTCTTTTGGTTAATGAAATATGTACCTTCGATTTCTTATAGATTAAGGGGGTAATAATGCCACAGTTTTTCACTGTATTAGTAGTAGTAATGGGTAAGGTTTAATCAGCGAGTGTGTGTACACTGCTATCAAATGGGAAAGAACACCTGTGCAGGAGAGGGACAATCTCTGGCCTCATGCTGCTTGACGATCTCAATTATTTTCTCATGCCTGTCAGCATGTCTTTTTCTATATTGCTCTTTAAATCTGGAAAGAACTTTCACCTTTCTATCAAAAGCAGGCACGCTCCTTCCCACCCAGAGAGTCACTTTTTGTACCTGGTCACCACAGTTTGGAAGCAACCGAAAGTCACCAATCCTAGGCCTGTAGAAGATTACTTTATCCTCTTTATCTGCTCTTTATGTCATAGCTACACTCATACACAGAATTACAACTAACATCAGGCCACGTCCCATCCAGGGATGAACAATGAACCTACTGAGTGGCAGAGACCTAGATTTCAACCCAATTCTGTGGGACTTAAGGCACCTCACTGATGTTTTGTGAGACTGCTAATTCACTCACAAAGTGAGCACTGCTTTTACACAGCAGTTGTAAGGATTAAATGGTATGTCCTATCTTACAAATAAAAAATTATAAGGCCTTGTTATGTTATTCTTCAAATGAAAGAGAGCTTTTCGGTAAATCTCTTAGGAGATACTGGTAAGAGGTACAGCACTACCTACCATGTTGCAAAATCCTCCTAGAAAGGCTTCATTCCATCAAACTCTGTATAAATGATTGCTAAGATGGTTATGTCTTCCCAGTTTTTAACAACAAACAGGCTGTTTAAATGGAGTCAGGATTCCTAGGAATTTGCAGTTTGGGGAATTACTCGTAAAATCTAAAACGTATCATCTCTAATAAGCAATGCTGATGAAATGACGGATGCCTTAGACAGGATTCTAATTAACTCCACGTGCCCTTACTCTTTTCCGTCTCCTCCACACCTCTCAGCTCTGCTTGTCTCACTAAAGCCCCTCGCTCGATTCCACAGTTACAGCCTGTCTGAGGCCCACCGAAAGGGTCACGGTTTAGAATGAGTTTCTCTCCCAGAGAAGTTTGTGTGAGGACTTGATCATGTGCGAGTAAACTATCACAAATAGTTTAGAAGTAGGATATATGGGAAAAGA
This sequence comes from Perodicticus potto, assembly GCA_963574655.1. Lineage (NCBI taxonomy): Eukaryota > Metazoa > Chordata > Mammalia > Primates > Lorisidae > Perodicticus > Perodicticus potto. Next base: position 21,342 of record CAUYRH010047105.1, read on the forward strand.
AATAATAGGAAAACTACATTACTTTATTGGTATAAAGTATCTGCTTTATTGGCAGACAGCATTTAAAGTATCTCCTGGCTAAACCGGGAGCAGTCACAAAACTGATGTGCTGACACCGTTCCTCCTACAGACACAGGATAAACGGCTATGAAGTGACCAACCAAACTCACACCGTCATGAGGAGCTGAAAGAGAAGAGCTGACCAAGAAAATGGGAGAAATGACTGGAAGAAAGAAGAGGATCAGGGAATGTGGCAGAGAAACCATCAATAGGAAAAATCAAACAGAAGGACGAAACCCTTTCAGTCGCCCCTGGGCCTTCAGCCTCCAAGAAATCTTATTTGAACCCTTGCTCAATAAACCAAGTACTGTACTAGGTCTAAGAAATAAAAAGATGGAAAACAATCCCTCAGTTTAATGAGTCCACGTCCCTTCCAGTCCAATAACTATACTGAACTAATAAGAGCCACATATAGGTGCTAGTTTACAATGGTGACCACAACAAATACCGGGGTCCCTGCCCTCACAGGGCTTGCAGCGTGGTGGTGAAACGAGCCTGTAAATCAGCTTTCACAGGGCATGAGCAAGGTCATTTTTAAGCTATAAACATCAGGAGAAAAAGAAAGAAGTTCTGGCTAAAGATGATGAAAAGGCAGGCACAGAAGGGACAGTTGAAGAAAATTTCACAGAATAGGTGACATTTAAACTAGGCGTTAAACTAGGTCTTCCAGATACAAACCAAACTTTTCTAGACGCTGAGACACGGGCTACTGGGAAGAACGCTGATCTGGAAATCCAAGCTCTGATTACTACCCACCTGCAACCTTTTAAGACAATTGTTTTATAAAAGAGGGTACGGTTTGCTAATTTCCTTCAATATTAAAAATCTAAGCTGGTGACTCAAATACAGCACACAGCGCTAGTCTAAATTATGGGTTATCAAATAAAGGCCTGCAGCCCAAATGTGGCCTACTGGCTATTTTTGTAAATAAAACTTTACCAAAATACAGCCTATCTGTATGTTTACATCTTGTTGTCTATGACTGAGTTGAATACTTGTGACAAAGACCACATGGCCAACGAAGGAGAAAATACCTATTATCTGGCCCTTCAGAGAAAAATATTGCCAATTCTTGATATAAATATAAAATGAAGTATACTTTATACTTAGTAAAGAGAGTAAAACATATACTTATATATACACACAGTTCTTTAGAAAAATATTCACATCATTATTTTGCATTAAAATACCTATAATTCTACATATTATTATGTAAAATGCTTACTGTACCATATATGTGTAGATGATTAATAAATATTATTTATTGAAATAATGATGAAGAACTATGGGTAACATAGGAATAATAATAATAGTCATAATGAAATGTGCTTTAGCATTGTTTTGATAGAAGGAGTTTTTATTTCAATGTTTGTCCAAATAAACTGTCAATCTCTACCAAGGCTGCACACCACTTCCTCTTTTTTTTTTTTTTTTTTGCAGTTTTTGGCCAGGGCTGGGTTTGAACCCGCCACCTCCAGCATATGGGGCCAGTGCCCTACTCCTTTGAGCCACAGGCGCCACCCACCACTTCCTCTTAAGCCAAACGTCACTATATGGAAAAAACTTCATTTTGGAACACAGTATATTTTTAAGTAATGGCAGTAACTGGATTTTTGTAATTATTATTTTTAATTCATTTTTTAAGGCTGCTAGTTAAAGCCTTACAGTTATATATTTTTAATAGAAAATCAATGTAAAGGATATGCTCCCAAAGCATCTATGTATATGCTTTTGCAATCTGAGTTTTGAGAAGTTAAGAATCAGTAAATTATATCATATTTTGATCTGAAAGAAAAAGCATTATTGATATTATGGCAAAAAACAGTAAAATCAACAATAACAGTAGAATTCCAAATTTAAAAAAAAAAGACTAAAGCAAGATCTAAAGTAATATTATTTATGAAAGGAACACATTTTCCTATTCAGCCAAAGTTGATTTCACAGAAGAAATACAATGCTACAAGCAGGGCAATAGAAGAAAATGATTTTACTAACTGGAGAAAAATACTCACTTGTTTAACATTTTCAGCTAAGAAGACAATATAAACGCTGCAGAATCCCAGCTGTGTTATCACCAGAAAAAAGTCAACCACACTCCTGGAAAAGAGATATCTAAAAATAAGTGTCAATCAGAGCTGTGATACATTAATAAATTTTATGTCTCTTTTTAACTGTTTTAAAACATTTTATAATTGCACATATTCTTTCACTTCCTTAAGTAAGAAATGTTTAAAATAAAGTTTAAAATATTTATTTTCTACAAAGATCACACATTTATGATCATTATGTTACTACAATTATTTTTGTAGGGAAAGGATTCTTCTCCATTAAGTTAAAAGGTCAAGGTTTTTCCATCGTTACCTGTTCCTGAGATTCAACAGCTTAAGGATATCTGCTCACAAAATGATTTCATAAAAACATTTCATCTTTCAGATTAAGCCAACTCTCCTACTTTTCGAGCATCTTTTCAGATCAACCCAGAATGGCCCATCCCTCCCAGACTCACGGCATCTCCCAATTTGATGAGCGTGCCTTCTGTTACCTAAATCACTCCTAAGAACGTCAGGGGAATGACCCTAAACCAAACCAGGAGAGACCCTTCCATGGCTTTTCTATGTTCCTATTTTTATTTTTTATTTTTTAGTGAGATACAGTCAGCCTCTGTGGATTCTACGTCTACGGATACAACCAGATGCAGATAGAAAATATTCAAGAAAAAAATTCCAAAAACTTCTGAAAGTAAAACTTGAATTTTTCACACGAGTACTACATTGAAGCCATGTAAAGGGAGTGGTATGTGGGTACCGTACACAGTATTGGGTATTATAAGTCACCCAGACAAGATTTAAAGTCTACAGGAGGATGTGCATAGGTGATATGCCAATACTTGAGCAACCCTGGACTGTGGTGTTCATGGGGGGTCAGTTTGGCCATGGATACTGAGGGATGACGGTGCAACAGAAAATTCCAGCTACATAAAATAGCGCACAGGAGTGGGGAAGGGATATAACACGAGAGTTCAGTCAAATTCACATCATCTGGGTCTGTCGATCACCAGCTACCAATCTGCCGACATGGTATTAAGACCCAGCCCAGACGCCTTCATTTTGGTCTGAGAACAGTGACCGACTATTCGATGCCCTATCAGTCCACTGGAGTCCCTGGTCCGAGCTTGTGGCAAACTGCCTCACAGTGCGGTCTGCAAACTCCACAGTCCCTACTCTTCCCACGTGAAACCAGAAGGCCCCTGCCCATCCTCATCCTTGCCATGACTCTCCGTCCTCCACGGTCCTTCAGGCTCCCATCTGTAAGCTGTCCTGCTACTCCCAAACGAATTCAAGTCTCTTCTCCTTGATAAAGAACATTTCAGTATTCCTTTCACATGACTTCATCCTCCTGTGATTTTAGTGTCCCACAGTCAATCATTCCAGCCACTTTTATCTGGAAGACATTCTGCGTCACAGAACAAACAGACAAAGCTGCCTCTAGTCTGGAGCAGAAGAAAGAAACAATGGAGCGCTGGGTTCTGTGGGCAAGTCCCGAGGGCATTAGGTTCTGTGGCCTTCCCTCTTCCACTCAGCACATCAGGAATGCTGAGCTGCTCATACACAAATGGTGCATCCTGGAAACCCCCAGAAAGGGAACGTGCAACTATAAACCGCTCCACCAACACTGCTCTTTCTCTTCTTTTAGTTCCCACCTCACATATCATTTGAACCACAGTTAGCACTTAATTTACCCACCCTTCTTATTTTTCTAATCCTGTGTTTATCTGACGTTAACTGGCCATGGCCACCAATGATAAAGGTGCATTTAAATAATAAGACAGTAACATAAGGTTATGCTAAAATACATCCATACCTCCAATGTCTTATGAGCATGTAGCTAAACTCCACCACCTTATTTGAAATAATAAGACTGTGACAATTTGTCTTGCTTTTGTCTTGCTTTTTTCCTTTTTTAAAAAAATTACTGAACAGGATTATGACATTGGTTGTCCAGGTTCGTTGTAAATAATCACTTTATTTAATGTACCATAATAATCCTGTCAAGTGGGTATTATTATAGGCTCATTTCACAGTGAAAAAAACAAGCTAAAATGATAAAGTATTTGACTGTCATAAAACTGAAGAATTGTAGAGTTGAGATTTGAACCTAACTCTGCCTAACTCTGAAGTTTTTTTATGTTTATTCCCCAATTTTATCATATTTTTATTGACACATCTTGCCAGAGTAAAATACTTAAAAATTAATATAATTTCAACAATCAGACATCAGTAACACAGCAAGTACTTACCGTCCCCAAGCTGCTTGCTTCTGGAGACAACTCCAAGGACTCACTTCCAGAGCAAAACTCACAGTGTCACTGTAACCTAAGGTTGACTTCTTAAACCTGTAATTTAATGGTATACATACAAAGGAAAAGGAAAAATTTTCAACTGGATCACAAAGCCATCCCTTGAAAAGAATAACAAATTAATGGGCATTGGTCAATGTAGGACCATGTACGGCAAGTGAGCTTTCCAAATCTCAAAATCTCAGACTTCACCTCACAGACACAAAAAAATGCAACTTAACTGTACCCTCATATTAGCCTGAAATTTAAAAAAGCTCTGCATACTTCTAAAGCATGCCTCATTAACTTTTAATATCTGTCCTGTCTATCGGAATATTAATTTTTACCTACTGCTAAAGTTTATATAACTGTAGAATTCATAAAACCTAGTATTTGTATTTTATAGATTTAAATATTTCAATACCTAAATAATCATCAACTACATTGTTCACGTCTAAATTATTCCATTCTGAGAACAGCAATACTTAGAAAGGGCTCTACAATACATATCCACATAAACTATCTCATTTAATCTTCAAAACAGCCCCCAGAGGTAGGTGTTACTTCTCCATTTTTTCTCCTCTCTTTTTTAAAGTATGCATTGTTATTGAAGATCATTAATGATTTAAGACTAGATATTGGTCTATCAGAATAGACAATATTTTTTTTAAAATTGGTATATTGTCCAATAGAAGTATTTTCTGACACAAAAATACAGAAAAAGAGCATTATTTTAATGACTATCTACTAAACCATGTCAGTAAAGAATGCCAAAAGCATTATACCCCAAACTGAATTACTAATAAATTGGAGGCCATTTTGCCATAAAAGTTGTGTCACTGCCTCCAAAGTTATATCACATGCCTTTTTCCCATGCATACTAAAAAGGAGAAATCATTCTATTTCACTAATAATACTACCTCTTAAAAAGAGATTCTAACCAGATTTAAATCATATGAAATGCTACCCTTTTTCTTATTCATTCTCTTAGACTTGTCTATATAACAGATTGAAGGAAATACAAAGCACAGTAGAATATAATCTGATGCTCTCAATAAAGCAATAGCTTTAAAATAAGTTAAATAGGCTTAACAAATCCTCATTTACCTCTGACATAGAAAGTGACTGCAATGTACCAATATGTGCATACAGTGAACAGAAATAATTCCTATAAACACAAGGCTGATTGGTCCAAGCTGTAGGGAAGAAAAGGCATAAAGTTTAAATATTTAAGTTGAATAAAAATTGAGTATTAATAATTTTATAAACAATGACTTGATGGATTACTCTTTTGCAATGAATACTTATTGGGTAAAATGATTAAATAGTTATTTGCATACAGGAAAACTAATAAACTTGACAAAGAAAGAATTTCAAGTAATATTTAAGACAACATGTATGATTCCATCTTATCAACTTGGCTATGCAAACCTATGAACAGAGAGTATAGATATGCAACATAGAATAAAATAGAACATTATATTTAATGTCAGATGGGAAGTCTACAACTATCAGTGTCCTACAATTATATGTAGCTATGTATTGTTATCTATAATAAATGACTGAAAAACACAGTATCAAACTGGGATTGTGGGCAATCGATTTCTTCCACAGACTGCTTATTGAGTACTTACTATATGCCAGAAACTGTGATGATAAAATAATTATTTAAAAAGTGGTACCTAAAAGTTTTCTAGCATTTATCTACTAGAATTAAAATGATACCTATAATTATTCAGACATAACCAAAATACTGCAAAAGTTTATTTTTATGACCATAAATGTTTACGTTACTATAAACTAGGGTGGATGAAACAGCTAAATGAAGGGAGAAGTGGTAGTTAAAACTATTTTTTAGAAACCAGCCCATAAAAAAAAATTAAATATAATTCTATTACTTCATAAACAAATTCTCCTCTATCAAGGTTCTCTGTTACTATAATAATTGTCTCTAATAATGCTTTAAATATTAGTTTTTAAAAGATATTATTATTCTTTTTCCCAATTATTGTTCTTTAAATCTGTATCTTTTATTGAGTCTACAAAACTATATAATTTCACAATATAAAATCTGCTCTAGAAATGTATTTGTTGCTATGAGTAGATTGCTTAAGTCCCTGAAAATCTAAAAGAATAGTAAGATATAATTATATCTCAAAAAATCAAATATTGTTTTGTGTTTGGAGTACTTTTGTTACAAATAAAAATTTACATAATTCACATAATGTTATCAATATAACAACTAAATGACCATCTAAATATCACCTGACCAGGTTACATTTGACAAGGCTAGATGTTAGCTTGTGATAAATTTTGCCTTAAATTAGACTGATAACTGTTTTTTAACTGGAGATTACAAAGGTAAGTCTTACCACTATGCCTGCATTTTTTATTGCCAATGGAAGTCCTAAAAGGCCTGTTCCAATGTTTCCTTTAAGAAGATGCATAAGAGTCTGTACAAATCTGAAAAGTAAAAGGTATAAGATTTAAGCATTTTAGAACAAAAGCTGCTAAAATCACATGATCATGGTTTTCATATTAGAAGGGAACTGACAATCTAGGCAAGGAGCCAGATAACACCCCCGAACCCCTACTGGGCCGGGGGTCAAGGGACCAGATAACACTCCCAAACCTCCACTGGGCTGGGGGTCGCATTTAGTCAAGTCCTACCTTTGTTACTTAAAAGTGAAAAACCAAGAGTTATTGTGGAGACTAAATGACATATTTAAGTGAAAATGGTTTTATAAATAGTAAAATAATTAAAGGAAAGGTAATTTTCTCATAAGGTACTCTGCTGTTATGATCTCAGAACAATGCTAAAGATTAGGCAAGTAAGATAGCAATTTTTGCTACTGCCTATGTAATCATGACACTAAACATATTCGATCTATGATTATCAAATCAAGATGTTAATTAAAGGAAAAAAACTAATGTTTTAAAACCATATATACCATTAGGTAAGATAATGGTAGAGATCATGAATTCCCTAATAGATCTGACCTAAGAATAGTTTCCAGGAGGCATTTAAAGATGATCACTTGAGGCTCCCTGCCTGTGGCTCAACGGGCTAAGGCGCCAGCCACGTACACCTGAGCTGGCAGGTTCGAATCCGGCCTGGGCCCGCCAAGCAACAATGACGGCTGCAACCAAAAAAAAAAAAAAGGCCGGGCATTGTGACCCGCACCTGCGGTCCCAGCTACTTGAGAGGCAGAGGCAGGAGACTCGCTTGAGCCCAGGAATTGGAGGTTGCTGTGAGCTGTGATGCCATGGCACTCTATCCAGGGTGACAGCTTGAGGCTCTGTCTCAAGAAAAAAAAAAAAAAAAAAAAGCAAAATTGAGGAAAAAATTAAACTTATATAACAAAAATGCTTGCCTAAAATTTTTTTCAGTTTATATTCATCTTTTCTAATCAATTAACTTTCATGTTACTTTGCTTAGTCATTAAATTATTATTAGAATAAGAACTTATTCCAATCGATTAATGATGACAAAATGTCAAAGGTTTAATGAAACATGCCAGTGCTTTCCTCCCACCTCTGATTCGTTTCATAGCATGCACTCAGCATAAACGAGTGTTACTACCTCCCATGTTTCACTTCTGAGCATATAGGAAGTCCCTGCACTTCCTCTCAGTCAGATCTTTCCTTCCAGTTCACGGCATTTGGTAGGGACACATGTCAACATAGTAATTCCTGTACACTTCTCTGTGATTTAAATGCGTTTTTTCTTTCCCCAATAGATTGTAAATTCCTTGAAGATGGAAATTACAATTTCATCTTTGTGCCTTTGGTGGTATCTAGTAAAATGCCTTCCCTGTGGAAGAAGATCACAAAATATATGCTGAATGAAAAGGAGACTTATAGACCTCAATACTTACGAAATACCCTCTTGACCACCAAGTTGGTAATGCTTCTGAACAGGAAGAAGCTCTTGCTCTTGTTCTTCATCTGATGTCCCATCAAAATTTTGCTCATTTATCAATGGTCTCATTACATCCATATCTTTAAAAAGAAAAACATACTTCACTATTGTTTTAAAAAATGGAATAAAGCTGGTATAAATTATTTCAAAATATTAGGAAATAGCACATGTACCCATCTTTATTATTTTCACCCTGAGTAACTTAGTTCAGATTAATATCCTGAGTTTAAGGATATTTAAAAAGAAACAACTAAATTTATTTGCTGGATATTCTGTTTGGATTGAGCAGTGTAAAGTGAAAAGCTTGAGTACTCAATGCAAAATGTTTTTGGCTTTTTCCAAATTGATATGAGGTTTATAGTAAGTGGTCACTACGTGATGAGAAATGTGAAGAAATAATCAAATATATTTCCATCTCTGGTTAGCTTCAAATCATACTATATAAATAGTAATCATGCTTTTAAATACTTTAATTATAAAGCTGTTCCCATAGTTAAAATGTTAATGTCAAAATTTGCCCTTCACCACTTTACCCAATCATTGGCATACAGGATTTCCTAACAACAAGAATATGTTCTTGAATATTCACATTACTGCTCTGAAGTTCAGGTTAACACTGATGCAATAATTTATATTCCATATTCCATTTTCATCAGTTGTAACAATAATCCCTCTTTATTACTTTTTTCAGTCCAGGATCACATATTGTATTTAATTGAGTTGTTCTATTGGTTTCTTTGCCATTATGTATTTCATGAGGCCCTTAATCTTTTATTAAATTTTAAATTCAGATGGCTACATTAATATTTGTACATATTTATGGCGTACATGTGACATTTTGATAGAAGCATACAATAAGTACTGATCAAATCAGGATAACTGGGGATATCCGTCACCTCAAGCATTTATCACTTGTCTGTTTAGGAACATTCCAGTTCTACTCTTCTAGTTATTTCAAAACGTACAATAAATTATTGTTAACTATAGTTGCCCTATTGTGCTACCGGACACCAGATCTTATTCCTTCTATCCAACTGTAATTTCCTGCCCCTAACCCACCCCTTTCCATCTCCACCTTCCGACTCCCCCTTCTATCTTCCGATAATCATCATCATCGTTCTACTTTCCATGAGACCAGGTTTTTTAGCTCTCACACATGAGTGAGAACATGTGGTATTTGTCTCTCTGTGCCTGGTTTATTTCACCTACCATAAAGTCCTCTAGTCCCATCCACATTGTTGCAAATGACAAGATTTCATTCTGCTCTGGCTGAATAATATTCCACGGTGCCTATGGATCACATTTTCTTTACCCATTCATTCCCTGATGAATACTTAGGGTGATTCCACAACTTAGCGATTGTGAATAGTGCCACATAAACTTGGGAGTATAGAAATCCTTTCCATATACTGACTTTCTTTCTTTTGCATACATACACAGCGGTTTTTGGCCAGGGCCAGGTTTGAACCCACCACCCCTGGTATATGGGGCCAGGGCCCTACTCCTTGAGCCACTGGGGCAATCCAATTTTTTGACAGTTTTAAATGGTATTCTCTGACTTCTACCTCACCTATTCATCAATTACTAATCTTATTCTATCTCTCCTATCTTTGTCCCTTATTCTCTCATTTTTAATTGTATTCATTCTACTTTGGCAATACATACGGTATTTTACGTATGTATTTTGGCAATACATACAGTATGTTGTTCTTCCTCTTATGTCCTTAACCATTTCTTAGACTTACACCTACAACAAGTATCAATATTTACTATTAATTCCTAGTCAGTGGTTCCTTAGTCATCCTTGGATGGAAGAAGAGCATACTCTTGTATACATCAGAATGACAGTATGGTTTGCTAAAACACAAATTAATGGACCCCACACCAAAGTTTCTGACTAGGTTTGGGGGCGTGAGAATATGCATTTCTAACATATTCCCAGGTCATACTCATGTTGCTGGTCTGAGGTCCACACTTTGAGAACCACTGCTCTAGTAGTTGTCTCATGAAGGTATCATGGGCATAGCACTCCCTGACTTTTTTGCATATCTCAAATGAATTTCCTATAGCCTGAATACTTGAATACTTTCTATGCTTTAGATTCTTAAAAATGTTGCCTTGTTTTTACTTTTAAGAAGGCTAATGTCAAAGTGATCTTCCTAGCCATTAAGTAGCTTTCTCTTTTTCCTGGAGTTCCTGAGAATTTTCTCATCATCTTTAAAGTCTAACAGCTTTGTTATAATAGATGTCAGGGCTCATTGGTCTGAGTTAATTTTCCCCAGGGGATACAATTTTCCTGGGCCCTGTTGGTATGTTCATCTAGGCTTCCCCTTACTTTTGGAAACTTTTCTTGGATTACAGCTCTAAACATTTGTTAGGTTCAAATGCTTTTTTTCCTTTTTTAGGAATTCCAGTTTTGTGCATGTTGGATCTTCTTTTTCTTCCATTTCAACCACTTTCTCTCTGACTTTTTAATGTCTGTCTTCACCTCATCTTCTCGTCCTTCTTCAATGGCGTTAAATTTTCATTTCAACACATTCTCCCTTGGATATCTTGTAATTTATTCTTTATTCATGATTTTTCCTATCTAACCACTTCATGCACAGAAATCCTAGTTCGACAGCATTCTCTTCCGTCGCTTTAGTGAAATTCAGTTCATGAATGATCCTGAGTTGACAGGCATGAGGAGTAACTTGCACGTCTTGTCATTCTCTTTCATTTCAGCAATTGATTTTTTTTAATTATTTTTTTTATTGTCTTTATTATTAAATCATAGCTGTGTACAATAGTGCAATCAAGGGGTACAATGTGCTGGTTTCATATACACTCTGAACTATTTTCATCAAACTGATTAACATAGCCTTCCTGGCATTTTCTCAGTTGTTACATGAAGACATTTGTATTCTGCATTTAGTAAGTTTCACCTGTACCCTTCTAAGATGCACCGTAGGTGTGACCTCACCAATTACCCTCCCTCCACCCCAACCTCACCCCTCCCCTCCCTTACCCCTTTCCCCATATTCTTGTGCTGTAGTTGGGTTATACCATTCATATGAAAGCTATAGATTAGCTTCATAGTAGGGCTGAGTACATTGGATACTTTTTCTTCCATTCTTGAGATACT